>MCJB01023907.1:2524-38648 GCA_002018475.1 Nicotiana obtusifolia
AATTTTATCCCTTAATTTTGGCAAGTAGGTGATGCACCTACTTGTCACCTACCAGCCTGCGCAGTTCTGCGGAAATACTATTATCTCAATACTCCGAGATTGTATTGTCAAACGATTTAATGAGTTGGAAACTAGACTCATAGACCTTTAATTTGGTAGGTAGATCACCCCGTAATTCCTTGTATGTTGGGAGAAAAGCGCAGAAATATTTGACCTAACGTTTAACTAAAATTGTGAACCTAAGTTGCGACAACTTTTGTCGACTTTTGTTTCATAACTCGTTTGACTTCAAGACTTATGAAACGGATATTATATCATTAAAATACCTTAAAACATGACCTCTTGCTGATGTTAATCACCTCTCGATTTACCCGAAAATACGAGTTACAACATCCTTAACTCGTTTATCTTCTAATACTTGTTAACCACCCTTATTCAGCCTTGCATCATTTAAGACCAATAGGACTAAACTCTTATTGTCTCAAAGGTAATTCTCTTCTCGAACCTAGGTAGACTATCTTACGGTGTAATCTAACACGTACAAATATGGGTTATAACAATATAAAAGTATAAATTTCCTTTCTTACTAAAATTTATGATTTCCAAAGTAATAAAATGAGTAATCTAATTGATCAATCACCATTGGCTTGCCTGACGGTGGCGTTAGGCGCCATCACGACTTATAGTGGATTTTGGGTCGTGACAGCTTGGTATCAGAGCTCTAGGTTCACTTGGGTCTCACGAGTCATAAGCAAGTCTAGTAGAGTCTTGCGGATCGATACGGAGACGTCTGTACTTGTCTTCGAGAAGCTACACGGCTGTTATGAGCACTTCCCTTCTTGATTCCTCATTGTGTGATTTGATTCATTTGTGGCTTATTCCTTTATTTCCTTCCTACTCAATATTATGCGACATGAGGCGCTTGTTATCAATTGGGCATCGAGGAGTTGTAGTGGTATTGCACCGAGGTGCAGGATGTTTTTTCCTGCGTATTCGGGCAAGCTATTATCGTCGTCTTGCGGAAGGAAGTTCTATCATTTCAGCTCAGTA
The DNA here is from genome assembly GCA_002018475.1 of Nicotiana obtusifolia. Taxonomy (NCBI): domain Eukaryota; kingdom Viridiplantae; phylum Streptophyta; class Magnoliopsida; order Solanales; family Solanaceae; genus Nicotiana; species Nicotiana obtusifolia. The sequence continues at coordinate 3,575 of MCJB01023907.1, forward strand.
TCTGTATTTCCCATGGTTTTTAGGCTATGCACAGATTGTTATGATGTTTGTGCGTTGTTATCGTGCTATGTGGTTGCGAGTGGTAGGTCGCTCATTTATAGATCGCCGCAGTGAATGACCCGAAAGGAGTATTTCTCAGTTCATGACTTTGAGGTTCAGCATTCAATTCCAGCGAAGGAGAGGCAATTGGACTATGGATGTTCAGGCTTTAGGTAATGGAGAAACGAGACTTGATACTTTTGAGCGAGGTGGAATTCTCATTTATAAGGTGGTGTCGTCATCTTTGTTGAACTCATTAAGGTCTGTCGGTGTTATGGCCTTCTTCAATTTGCTTCCGTGGCAGAATGTTGTGAAATGGTGCCTGAGAAGCAGTTGTCATAGATAGCGGAGTGTAGCGGTTTCGAAATCGAATTAGTGTTTCTAATGTTGATGGCTCGAGAAAGATGTTATTCTAGGAGGTTTAGAGTTGGTAGCAATTTATTAGTTTAGGTGCTATAGGTATGGATTTGATTTGAGTAATATTTGGGCAGCGAAGGAAAAGGAAGGACATGGCGGGAGGTGTCTCACGGTAGTAGAATTACTAGCAGGTCAAGTATGAAAAACAAAGGTCGAGAAGTTGCTTAAAGGAGATGGTTTAACCGAAATAAGAGTGGAAGATTAGCATATGGATTTTGTGGTAGGATAGACACATGCCTTGAGGAAAGTTTAGAGCGATTTGGGAATCGTGGTGGAAAGTGACTAGGTCTACGAATTTTATTTAGGATGGAGACTACCGCACAGAGGTAGATTGAATATGGCAAAGATGAGTTGCTTGAAATGAAGAGGGGTGTGAAAACTTGATTATCGTTTTTGGATGCATTATGACTTCGAGTTTGGAACGTATTGTCGGACTTTCAGTCGATGTCAATAGGGAATGAACAGACTTGTACAGCCAATGGACGGGCATGGGCTCAGGATGGTTTACTGAATGCGTGGTAGTTGTACCCAGTGCAGCATTATTGGAAGATGTTGGCATGGAATTTCACAGCTGGGTTATCTCCTATGAGCAGGTTAGCAGTTGCATGATGTTGATGAAGTTTCTACTAAGAGTTCTACTTACTACTCGGCAGAAGGTCTAATATGCGATTGTGGCTGATAATTCGTAGTGTTCATGAAAAGTTTAACAAGGGATTTCGAGACGTTTGGCGGGCTAACGGTGCGAGATCATGGTAAATTGAGAAGGGGGAATCTTTGTGGGTTCTATATTTATGAGATGGTAGCTTAAAGCTAAGTGGGGGAGCCTACCGTCTACGATTGGATCGTGTAGTTGTCTGCTTGGGCAGTTTCTGGTTGTCGGTGAATTGGTGGATTATTTATGACTAAGAAAAGAAAACATCAGGGGTAATTCGAGCAAAGAACTTGATGAATGTGTGCTATATTTCACCTTATAAACTCAGGTGCAGGTTTTGGGAAGACTCAAAGTTTACATTTCTTGTGGATGTGATGTACAAGGAAAAGAATTCAGATGGTTGCTTATTTAATAGGGTGTTCATGTGCTAGCAGTGCACTAGAGTTTGGCTTATATTCGGGACCAAGTCAGAGTGGGTGACTCTCAACAGAGGTTCTAATGGGTTCGTTATATGGTTGAAGACCGGGATTTTGCAGCAGAGTGTGAAGAACACTTGAGGATTTCTATGTTATCATCGTGTCTATGGGGCAGCATTGGAAAAATAGGAGAAATAGTTTCGGATTCGCCGAAGGACTTTCAGAATGAGTGTACCAGTTTGAGATGCTATTGTGCACATGAGGAGGGTGTGAGATGATTCATGGGTATTTAGACGATGTGGTCTCATGAATTGAATGACTTGGGAGGAGTGTTGTTGAGTTTCATTATGTTTTTGAATGGAGATATTATTATTTCTAAGGCAGGTCAAGAGTAAATCGAAGGAAGTTGGGTCGGTTGGTAATGGTTTGAATCAACATGATTGAGACGATGATCAGTTCCTTCGGCGTGTTGATGTTATACACGTGATTTATGGCGGTATGCGCAAGCTTGACAACCACCGTAATTTGGTTGATTTGGAGGTATTTGTTTTTAATGGCTTGTTATGTGTAGATGGATCACGGAAGAGTTATGGTGGTTTAGACCATAACTTGAGATTCGTATTTTCTGCGGTTATGGGAATTCGGTTGCGTGTTGCCATTGTTCCTCTAAAATGTGTAGAGTGAAAGGGGTTCTAGACGTTGAAGTGTTTATTCTATTAGTGGTCCAGGATTTATGATGAAAATCTTGTACTCTCGGGTAGCGGTATGATAGGTCCAATGAGTGGCATGGGAATTGGAAATTGAGGATCAAGGTTACGGTTCAGTGTCGACAAGAATGTCACGAGCTCGGATGAGCAAGAAAGAATTCAAATATTCGTAGTAAGCTGGTATTTTCTTTAGTGCCACCTGAGAATGGTGTCCTGTGTAAGAGGCTTTGTGTACTTATTTGCGGATTCTCGATTTGCTTTATAGCATTAGTGTTGTTGGTGGTATGGAGGTGCAACCTTACTAACTGATGTGGAAGGCCATGGGAGCGTATCACACAGGGAAATCTGTATAAGTGTGACATGTTAGTCACTTGATTGTTAAAGATTGAAACCAAGTATGGATAGCATGGTACTATCGCTAATGCGAGAGTATATGCTTGGAAGGCGCTCTATTTCTTGGGTTGTGGACTGGGGAAGTTTGTTCCGGATTAGACGGCTGCTCGTGTGTGGCATGAATAGGACCATTGTAGATCATTGGAAGGTTGTTGGCCCAGTATGGTATGATCAGAATTGGCTTGAGGACCATTGATGGGTCTAATATAAATATGTGCTCTACGTTAGGTCGGATGTGTTCATTTGGCATAGCACTGCTTACAGAAGAGTCGTCGGGCATTGGATGTTACTCCCATCGTCAGCTATTCCATGTAATACTCTATTGTGCCATGTGGGTTGTGAGACGGCTTGATTATTCGCACATGTGTTGTGGTCCCGTGTAGCTTGTGGTATTATATGAGCAGGATGGCTCTCAAGATGCAGGTCATTTATTGCAACTTAGTCGTAATTGGATTTTGTGGCGTATGGCGCTATCCATCGCCCTAGGGTTGCATTTTTGCACTTAGCATTCTTGTGGTCGATATTCGGGTATTTCGTAAGTGAAGCATTATGGCTTGATGGATATTTCCTTATTTATTTTTATGTGTAGATCAGGTGGCACGCCGCAACGATATCATGTGTGGATCGGGTTGCACGACACAAAAATGAGATGCTGAGTACGGTTCCCTATATCTATGCTTGTGTATTTTGTTTCTCATTCTCAGAGAAGGATTCATAGCATCTGTTCGACTATTTTATTCATTACGCATCGGGTAGTTCTTTTCCAGAGTTCTTTTTTCCTTATGTGTCATATTGAGTTGTAGCTTGCTGCCGCATTGATGGCGTCAATGAGATCTTGTCAGTGTTTGAGGTGGCTTGTTGCCTGAGCAACTTGTACTGGATGAGACGAGGTTATTGGACCTGAAATTAGTGCAATCAGATTTATATAAGGTATGTTAGAGAGCAAATATCGTTATTCAGTTCAGAATGAGGTAATGGTCCTTGTCAGGAGGAGAGACTCCAGGATTTGTTGATTCAGCAGGTGGTTATGATCTATTCCGTCGTGGCAGTATTGCGAGAGTGGGAACATGGCTTATATGTGTTATAAGGTGTATTGCAGGCACCGAGTTCGTGACATTTCAACTATTGCGGTCGGAGTATGTTATTATGGTCAAGTGACTTATGCGGTGCATGGTGTGATTTCTGCGGAGGAGCATGGTCAGTTGGGGTACAGTGTCTGGTAATTTATGCGGTGTTCGTATGTTAGAATCAGGTCTGGTAGAGAAATTCGGAGGTTGGAATTTGGTTCTAAGGCTTATTGACTAAATAAAAGAGAGAATCTTTAGTCTGGCTCAAGCTAATGTGCCCACATGGGTTGTGGTAGCACGGGCAGGTGCGCGAGGCGTTAAACTGTGTTTTTGAATAACTCCAGAATAGTTCTTGGCATGTTCGAGGACGAACGTATGTTTAAGTGGGGGAGAACTGATAAGCTCAAATTACACCTTAATAAACAGTGTAAGCGGTCGGTGTCAGATATAATAACCTAACAAGGTTGGGGTCGAATCCCACAGGGAATAGGTGTGAAACGTTTACTTAATTAGTGTAGTACTCAACTACAGTCATAATTCTATCAAGTAATCGTAACAGAAAGATGAATTTAATTTAAGTTTAAATGAAGACTAATTGTAGTATTATGGATATGAATAATATGATTAAAGAAACCAAGGCCGTGTCCCCCTTAATGAAGTATAATGCTATCGATATCAACATTATATATTTCCAACGGAAGAATCTTTTGATATGCAATTGATGTCTAATTTACTACCCAATATTTTCCAATAGTTGGATAATATGTCCTCTTTATGATTTTCTCAAATAGAAAAGAGTTGTGATTAAGAACAATCAATTTATGCCAAATTAAAACCCACTTATTCCTAAGCGATTTTATTAAACAAGGTTTAAAGCCTTGAGTCTTTGTTATTTACTTCTACCAAATTCTACCCCGCTTTCCTAAGCAAAGGTGGAATTAAATGGCGTTTGTTAATGTTTGCAACCACCAACAATTATTTAAAGAATAAGGAGTAAACAAATATTAATCAACCATTGAAACTATATTCAATATCAAAATCCCAATAGTATCATACCCATTTAGGGTTCACAACCTTAGCGTTTAGAATTAGCTACTCATGCTGAAAACTGAAATTGAAAGAATAGTAATTGTCATAAGCTTATAAAGTAGAAGATAATTGATCCAAAAAGCTTCCCATAAATCAAATAACTCAAGCCTAGTACTTTATGCTCTCAATTCTGACAAGATATTCCCCACAAAACCCTATTAAACCTATTTATAGAGGCCCAAAAATCGAGGCAAAATTGGGACTGGTTTGCCCCTGATGTCAATAAAAAAATGCGACCGCATTTCTATCGCATAACAGAAATGTGGTCCGCAAATCTTACACGTCCGTCGCAAATTTCACCCGTGGGTTTTGCCTTCATCGCATTCCTGATTCGCGGTCCGCATTGAAGAATGCGGCCGCCTTTTTGCATCGCAATTCCAACAAGCAGTAAACTTCATACTTGATTTGCGGTTAAGTCTGCGGTTCGCATACCAATTATGCGATCGCAGATGCGATTGCAGATGCGATTGTATTCCTTACCCTGAACTTCACCCAATATTCTGCTTGTGTCTGCGATTTCCAAGTGCATATCTGCGGCCCGCATCTTAGTTATGTGGTCGCATGTGATGTTTGCGACTGCATATTCACCTCCACGATGCTCTTCAACTCTTTTCTTTTCTTTTGTTGGCTTTTTGAGCTCTTTTCCGTGCTTTTAGGTCCTTACACTTGATATACTGCAAATACACTAAAATTACATAAGTATCGAGGGAATTTGCATGTAAAACAAGTTAAAATCTAAGCAAGTAGTATCAAAATGTGCCAAAATTCTCCGGCATATCAACACCCCCAACTTAAACTCTTTCTTGTCCTCAAGCAACTAAAATGACACTATCCTATTCTAGACTCTATTACAGAACATGAAACAATAATGACTATGGATAGTGTTTGTTGTTAGTCTTTCATGCATGCCTCTTCGAATGCTTTACCCTCCTTGAATCATCAGTATATTCAAGGAAAACCAATCAGCTTGTGAACGTTGAACCTCAACAAAGTGACTAAAGGCTACCTTCAGCTGAGTGCACTTATGCTTTACTCAAGACTCAACTTTTTATCAACCTCGCAGTTCATGTGCCCTCACTAGAAAGAAAGTCCCAACTCACAATATTTATCATAACAACACAAAGGGACTAAAGTGCAAATACACTCACTCTCAGAATAGAATTTCAAGTGTCACCACATACCATACCATAGGCTTGCCCTTATTTTAATTCATCACCTACTTCTAAGAACACTCGGTTGGAGATCACATAAGGATTTTTAAGCTTGTAATGTAAGTTTAAGGAAGGGTAGGATAATTACTTAGATATGAGTGACTACATCCTCCTTGAACACTAATTACATTTTTCTTTCTTTTTACACTTTGTTTCTTTTCAAACCTCATAGCCTCAATGGCATCTAGTTCCCAATGTGGAACCACCTTAAATACCTCTCTAATTTCCTTCAAAGCTCCATCATTATAAATATACATATATAATTATCTTTCTTTTCTTTTTCTTTTCTCTTTTTTTTTTGTATATTTTTTTTTCTCTGGAGCTTTCATAAATTCATATTAGCACTTTGAGGTATAAGCTCTTACCCTCACTGTATAACCTTACCCATTTCCATTTTGACCCACACCCCCAACTTAGGCTTTTAGCCTCATTCTCAATGTTCAAGAAGGAACGGGTTCAAAAGAGATAATTGTTTTACAAAAGGAAAAGGTTTGTAATAAGGAGGCCAAAGAAAAGGTTAAAGGCTCAAATAGGGTGCTAGTGATATTATTTATGTACAGGTAGGCTTAAAAAGCTAAAGAGGTTTCATAAATAAAACAAAGAATGCATAAGATCCTCTCTCCAACTAAGTGTAATTATAATAAGCGTCGAAAAACCAACCGGGCAAGTTCTAGAAAGCAGAAGCAAACACAAGAACTATTTATACAAAGAGCTCACACACATGGCACACAAACTGTTTGGTTAACATAGTTTACAGCTTTAGAGTTAACATTTGGCAATTCAAGACTTTCATCATATATAACTACATGACTCTAGGTATACCTAGAGTTACAGAGTGAGCCTCAAGTTCACGCAGTTGATCTGTTAAAAAGGGTACAATCTATACACAGACACACATGCTTGATACTAGACAATTACACCATCCCGGTCAACATGTTTCATTTTACTATCCTGGTTCTACTATTACACCCTTAAAAAGAACCCAGCAAAGAAAAATAAGGGGAATTTTATTTCTAAATACTAAAGGTGAAAAAAAACTTTACTTTCTACTAGTTAAATATAACATATATACAGAAATCATTAAGCACTAGTACATATTTTACAGTTACTAATGTCGCAAAACATAGAAGAATACAGATCAAATATACAGAGAAGGCTACCACCCCCAACCGAAATCATGAATTGTCCCCAATGCATAAGAAAAAAATTAGAGTTCAAGGGGCTCCCTGGGGCGCACTAGCGCGATGGGAATCAGTAGCCTATGGACCCTTTGCAGCTGAAGGAGGGCTGTTGCACTGGACGGGAGCTAGTGTTGGGGCTGCTGAGCTGCTAGCTTCGCCCACTGGTGGCTGAATGGCCGATGGATCTGCATGGGCGGCCACATCTGCTAGTGAGTGCTGTATGACCCGCTGAATGTTTGTGTGCTCCTCTTCCTCCACTGTTGGAGCAGCAATCTGTTTGCCCTTCTCCTGAGGGTCGTCATCCTCGTCGGACCATGAGTCGTCATCCTCTGTCTCTTCTCCTTCTAACTCTAATGAATGTCCCGATGTCTCCTCATCATCAATATCAACCTGTACCGAAGGAGCTGGAGGTTGAGACACTCTAGCAGACTGAGGTGCAATGTCTGCCATCAGAGCTGTGAAGTCCAAACCCAGGTCTGCACCTTGGTCACCCTCTTTGGGGAGGAGAGATGATAGGTCGAACTCCAAATTTTGCATTTTTCGGAATTCGGTCTTCATCGATTTCACTTCCTCCCTCAGTTGAAGTAAACCCCTAACCTCACCTCTCTCGATTTGTTCAACCCTGAACTCAAGCTTGTGCAAGTGATCCCCAAAAGATGTTTGTTGTTGTTGGAGCTGTCACTGACGTTTGTATTGGATTCAGGGCTTGTTTGATCAAGTTTGGCAGGGTTTTCAAGAGTTGGTCCACCTTGGCATTGGCATGTTGTGCAATGAGACCAAGTCTTGAAAGGGCTGGCAGTGTCGACGAAGGTTGGCTCACGGTGGACTGGGATGCAGGCCCTGCAGCAGAAGTGGAGGCCTCTGGATCTTGGGGAGGTATGGGAGTCTGGGAGTCAAGGTCCTGGAGTGGGGTCTCTTTTGGGGCAGCAGAATCATTGATACGAGTGATATCTATATCCCTCGTTGCCTTTCCGATTTTGTCAGCTTGTGGCATGAGAGGCACGTTCACAGCTTAGCAGAGGGCTGTGATCAAACTCGGAAATGAAAGTGATGTGGCACGCTGTGTTGCCTGGATACCAATCTCCTGAAAGATTAGATTCCCCACATCGATTTTTATACCGGCCATAATGCACGCAATGAGAAGAGCATTCTCAATGCTTATATCCGTTTTGTTTCTAGACGGTATCAAACGGGAGGTGACGAAGCTCAGCCAAAATTTTCCCTCCCTTGTGAGAGCCTGTTTATAAATCTTCTTTCCAGGATTTATCCAAGCAGGAGTCCCTTTGCAATAATGGACGCTATCCACCCACGTTCATTCTCTCTGTTAGAGTACTTGGCATCGTACTCGTCTGTGCCTGATTGCCAATCGGGGAAGTATATTTCATTAATTTGCTCGTTGTTGCAGAATACACTCTTTCCCCTAACCTGTACGATGCCAGTAAATATTCTGTTACGTTTGTGGTGCGCCGTTCTTGAAGCTCCATAGGATGCATAGAACTCCCGGACCAGTGACTCGTTGTACTCTTTAGGATCCTCAGTGAAATATTCCCATTTTCTCGCTTTTATGTTGTCGAGAATATGGGGGTACTGTTCTTGGAGTTCATTCACACTCAACTATTTTTCACCGAAGATTTTTCTTTTAGTCAGCCCCTCTCTGAACAATGTCCTGGAGCCTTCTACCCCGAATCGGAGGTGAAGGTCATCTCCGTGCTTCCTTCTAGCCTCAGCCAGTAGATCGACTTCGGGCAAGCGGTTCTCCTCTTTAGACTGGGAGGTGCTTAGCAAAGTTGGTTCCGTTCTTACATGTTTTGGCTGTGACGTGTTACGACTGGATGATGACTTTTTCCTTGCGAGATGCTTGGTAGGTGCCATAGCTGCATAAGGGTAAAATGTAAGCGACATTGTAAGCAATAGAGAAAAGAAAATAGAAAGAATCAACAAAGAGTTAAATGAATGCGGCGTGGTTTGCGGTCGCATAACCACTATGCGACCCGCAAACTGGTCGCATTCATAGGTGTGCAATGCTGGACTTCATTCTGCGGTGGAATATGCGATCGCATAACCATCGCAGAAAGTTCTTGTTCACAGACATATCAGCAGAACACAAATGCGATCGCATATCCACCGCAAAGTGAGATATGCGATCGCAAACCTGACGCGGATTTTCTGGTGGTAACATGATGTTCTGCCCCTGTTTGTTGTGCCTTTGCGGTTCGCTTAGCATTTATGCGACCCCAAAGGCACCACATTTTTCGTCTTCTTCAGGTATCTAGGGCTTTAGGGATGCGGTCCACATTTTTATTTTGTGGGTCGCAAATGCCTTTGGATTCACAGTTTTGTTCACCCCCCCCCCCAATAACTGGAAACCCTAGATTTCTCTACCCATCCCCCAAAAACGCCCAAGCATCTACGATGGGCAACAAAACCTAACTTTCAGAATGAAAACTAAATACATAGCAAAGATAGGAATTGAGTGGATCAGTACATATACCTATGAAGAAGATTTCAGGAAGTATGGAAATTTTAACCAGAACTCTGTCGTTGGTAAGCTTGAATCTCTGTTTTCCGATGATATTTTCTTTTGCTGTTCGTTTCTCTGTTCTTTCCCCCCCTTTTTTTATACTGTATTGAAGGATTAAAAAAATGAGGAAATGCGGACTCTTACCTGTCACTATGCAATGGATAAGTCACCGCATAACACAATATGCGATCGCATATGTGTTATGTGGTGAGTTCTGCTACAAGGGTACAAATGTGAAGCAAATGCGATCGCATAGTTTAAATGTGATCCGCAAATTGGACTACCTCGTCACATTTTTTAATCATTTTGAGCCAAACTTTCTGCTTCTGTTTGCGATGGTAATGCGGACCGCATAGTGCAAATGCGGTCCGCAAACTGCATTACATCTCCGCAGTTTTGGCAACCATTTTAGCCCAACTCTCTGCTTCGGTTTGCAACACAAATGCAGTTCGCATATTGATAATGCGACCGCATTTGTGCAGAAATCTTCACATAGTAGTTTTTCTTCAGTTTCAGGCACTCTTTCTCAGTATTGTGTCCTTTTGAAAATTCCTGCATTCTAACACACCCTTCAAATAGCTTAAGTAAATCTATATATCAAAAACTTAAATAAATTTACAACAACAACAAACAAAAATAAATGTTACCACACATGGGTTGCCTCCCATGAAGCGCTTGATTTAGCGTCGCGGCACGACGAAGTTGAGACGCCTCTGAATTTACTCCATGGTCAGGCATGGACCATCTTTAAGAGCCAGCTGCCTCACCAAATGCTTCTCACTGTCTGATCCCAAGTAATGCTTAATTCTTTGGCCATTCACTTTGAAAGTTCGGAGCCCATCCTCCGATGCTAATTCTACGGCTCCAAAGGGAGAGACATCGACGACTTTGAAGAGACCAGACCATTTCGATTTTAGCTTGCCCGGAAATAACTTTAGTCTGGAGTTGAAAAGCAATACCAAATCCCCTGCCTTGAATTCTCTTTTTAGGATCTTCTTATCATGGACAAACTTCATTCTCTCTTTATACACGGCTGCACTTTCATACGCGTGGAGACGAAACTCCTCCATTTCATTCAATTGTGCTAGCCTCAGAGATCCAGCTTCTGCCCAGTCCATGTTTAATCTTTTTAAGGCCCACATAGCCTTATGCTCAAGCGTGACAATAATGGATGCCGTGGTGAGCTTTTTCTTCAGTTCTTCAAAAGCCTTGAGGCATTTCTCATCGAAGACGAACTTGGCATCCTTCTCAAGGAGTTTGCACATAGGATTTGCAATCTTTGAGAAATCCTTAATGAAACGCCTATAGAATCCAGCATGCCCCAAAAAACTACGAACACCTTTGACGGACGTGAGTGGAGGAAGCTTAGAGATTATTTCTATCTTAGCCCTGTCTACCTCTATGCCATGCCTTGAGATTTTATGTCCCAGGACAATACCTTCATCCACCATGAAGTGGCATTTTTCCCAATTCAGCACAAGGTTGGTCTCTTCACATCGCTTGAGCACTTGTTTAAGATTACTCAGACAATGCTCAAAAGTCTCGCCTACCACCAAAAAATCATCCATAAAGACCTCAAGAAAATCCTCTACCATATCGGAGAAGATAGACATCATGCATCTCTGGAAAGTAGCCGGAGCGTTGCATAGGCCGAATGGCATCCGGCTAAAAGCAAATATTCCATATGGGCATGTGAATGTTGTCTTCTCTTGGTCCTCCAAAGCTATGTTGATCTGATTATAACCGGAGTATCCATCAAGGAAACAATAGAAGGACTTTCCCGCTAGCCGATCAAGCATTTGATCAATAAAAGGCATAGGGAAATGGTCCTTGCATGTGGCACTATTTAGTTTCCTATAATCCATGCACACCCTCCATCCGGTTACTGTTCTTGTTGGGATAAGCTCGTTCTTCTCATTTTTAATCACAGTCATGCCTCCCTTTTTCGGCACGCATTGCACCGGGCTCACCCACGAACTATCAGCAATTGAGTAGACTACCCCGGCATCCAACCATTTGATTATTTCCTTCTTTACTACTTCCTGCATTGACGGGTTCAACCGTCGTTGGTGTTCCACACTCAGTTTGGTCCCACTTTCTAATTGAATCTTATGCTCACAAATTCCAGCAGGGATCCCACGAATGTCTGCAATTGTCCAACTAATGGCTTGCCTATGCTCCTTCAAAACTTTCAATAATTTTTCCACCTGCACATCATTCAACAAAGAAGAAACAATTACTGGTAAAGTATTATTTAAGCCAAGAAATTTATACCTCAAGTGCGGAGGAAGTGGTTTGAGCTCTAGTTGTGGTGGCTCAATAATAGACGGCTTTGCAGGAGGTTTAGATCTATTCTCCAAGTCAAGAGAAAGCTTTGGTGGAGTATAAGAGTAAGAACCACGCCCCTCCAATGCATTCACCGACTCCATAAAACCATCCATATCATCACCGTCAAAGTTTACCAAGATAGCCGCCAATGCTTCACCTAAGCATTGTTCTTCCATCTTCATCTCAACAGCATCATCCACTTCGTCAACAATACCAATCACTGAAATGCTCTCATACTCATTTGGTAGCTTCATACCCTTATTCGCTTGGAATGTAACTTCAAAACTAGTAATTTCATAACCGTATTCCCCGGCAGCAGCGCCAAAATTTGATACGCTCAAAATTACACCTTAATAAACAGTGTAAGCGGTCGGTGTCAAATATAATAATGTCGGTGTCAAATATAATAACTCAACAAGGTTGGGGTCGAATCCCACAGGGAATAGGTGTGAAACGTTTATTTAATTAGTGTAGTACTCAACTACAGTCATAATTCTATCAAGTAAGCGTAACAGAAAGATGAATTTAATTTAAGTTTAAATGAAGACTAATTGTAGTATTATGAATATGAATAATATGATTAAAGAAACCAAGGTTGTGTCCCCCTTAATGAAGTATAATTCTATTGATATTAATATTATATATTTCCAACGGAAGAATCTTTTGATATGCAATTGATGTCTAATTTACTAACCAATATTTTCCAATAGTTGGATAATATGTCCTCTTTATGATTTTCTCAAATACAAAAGAGCTGTGATTAAGAACAATCAATTTATGCCAAATTAAAACCCACTTATTCCTAAGCGATTTTATTAAACAAGGTGTAAAGCCTTGAGTCTTTGTTATTTACTTCTACCAAATTCCACCCTGCTTTCCTAAGCAAAGGTGGAATTAAATGGCGTTTGTTAATGTTTGCAACCACCAACAATTATTTAAAGAATAAGGAGTAAACAAATATCAATCAACTGTTGAGACTATATTCAATATCAAAATCCCAATAGCATCATACCCATTTAGGGTTCACAACCTTAGCGTTTAGAATTAGCTACTCATGCTAAAAACTGAAATTGAAAGAATAGTAATTGTCATAAGCTTACAAAGTAGAAGATAATTGATCCAAAAAGCTTCCCAGAAATCAAATAACTCAAGCCTAGTACTTTATGCTCTCAATTCTGACAAGATAGTCCCCACAAAACCCTATTAACCCTATTTATAGAGGCCCAAAAATCGAGGAGAAATTGGGATTGATTTGCCCCTGATGTCAATAATGCGACCGCATTTCTGTCGCATAACAGAAATGTGGTCCGCAAATCTTACATGTCCGTCGCAGATTTCACCCATGGGTTTTGCCTTCATCGCATTCCTGATTCACGGTCCGCATTGAAGAAATGCGGCCGCCTTTTTGCATCGCAATTCCAACAAGCCGTAAACTTCATACTTGATCTGCGGTTGAATCTGTCGTTCGCATACCAATTATGCGATCGCAGATGCGATCGCATTCCTTACCCTGAACTTCACCCAAAACTCTGCTTATGTTTGCAATTTCCAAGTGCATATCTGCGGCCCGAATCCGCATTCTTGACATGAAAATGTGCCCAGAAGTCTGTCTTGGTTTGCGATTTTATCGTGAAGTATGCGGCTCGCATGTGATGTTTGCGACTGCATATTCACCTCTGTGATGCTCTTCAACTCTTTTCTTGTCTTTAGTTGGCTTTTTGAGCTCTTTTCCGTGCTTTTAGGTCCTTGCACTTGATATACTGCAAATACACTAAAATTACATAAGTATCAAGGGAATTTGCACGTAAAACAAGTTAAAATCTAAGCAAGTAGTATCAAAATGTGCTGAAATTCTCCGGCACATCAAGAACTAATGACCAGATCGATCATTTTCAGCTCTAGCACGTCGATCAGCGATTTTGAGGTCTTGAGTAGCTTCACTTCAGGTATTATGACTTGTACATATGGTCGGGATTGAATTTCAGGAAGTTCGGAGTTGATTTGGAAAGAAAATTTCTAAATTCAAAAGCTTTATGTTAAAAGGGTTGACTAAGGTTTGACTTTTGAGTAAATGACCTCAGAATCGGGATTTGAAGGTTCCAATAAGTTCGTATTGTGATTTATGACTTGAGCATAAAGTTTGGCGTCATTCCGGAATGTTTAAGTATACGCGTTCGGCGAAGCTTGAATGTTTGAAATATTAAAGAAAGGTTTCGATCATCGATCCGTAGTTTTGATGTTGTTTGGCGTGATTTGAGACTACAACTAGGTCTGTGTCATGTTTTGGGACGCGTTGGTGTATGTGGTTGAGGTTTCGGGGGGCCTCGGGTGGATTCCGGGTGATCAACGGATCGGAATTTGGACATAAGGAAAAGCTGGAAATTTTGATTGCTGGTGTTTTTGCACCTACGCATGAAGGACCGCAAGTGCGGTGTCGCAAGAGTGAGGCAGTGGCTCGCAGAAGCGACCAGGGCACGGCTGGACTGAGATTGCAGGTGCAAAGATGTTTTCCGCACCTGCACGATCGCGGAAACGAAAAGAAGGCGCAAAAACGGAAACGGATAGCTGGGATATTTTCGCAGAAGCGGAGGAAAGGGCGCAGGTGCGCCTTCGCAGGTGCAAATGTTTGCCCACAGATGCGGTGGGGGAGGCCTTAGGGGTACCACAAAAGCAGGATTTTTGGCAGCACATGCGGAACCGCAAAAACGGTCAAGTGACCGCAGGTGCGATGATCGCTGGGTAGAATGCTTGTTTAAGTACGTGGGTTTAGCTCATTTTCATTTTCATTTGTTCCATGGGAGCCAGCCTTGGAGAGATTTTGGAGCGCCATTTTCATCGTCAATTATGAGTTTCGGAACATTTGTCTTAGAGTTGAGTGATAGAGTGGCGTTGGAGCCGGTTATGGAACTTCGGAACGAGGTAAGTCTTCTATCTAATTTTGTGAGGGGGAAACTACCCCAAGGTTGTCAGGACCCAATTTCTCCTATAGAGCTGTGATGGCGCCCAGCGTCGCCGCTAGGCAAGCCAACAGTGAACTAACTACGTGATTACTCCTTTTAATAAGTTTTCAAGTAATTAAATTCCATTGATTAAGAGATTAAGAAGCAGAAGATTTAAATGAGTAAAATGAAAGCAACCGAGTGCAATCATAATAATAATAATAATAATACTCCAAAATCATAAAGTCTACTAGTATGTGTGCCAAGACCTGGTGTCACAAGTGTATAAGCACTAGTAGAATATACAAAACTCTAACTACAGTCTGAAATAAAAATAGAAATAAATGAATGAGAAATAGAGACTCTAGGTGTTGTAGAACGGCTCAAGAAGTAGCTCACAGCTAGGCCTCAGGGTAACGGGGATGCGCGCCGGTGTAATCGCCAGATGCACCTGCCTCAGATCTTGCACGGTTAGTGCAAAAGTATAGCGTGAGTACATAAACAATATGTACCCAGTAAGTATCAAGTCTAACCTCGAAGAAGTAGTGACAAGGGTCAACATCGACACTTACTATGGGCTGACAATAAAAATACAAAAGCTCTAAATAAGCATGGGTTATGCAAATAATAACAGTAACTCAATAACAAGCAGGAAATAAATAATTCACATATGATAAGTCCCAAATTAGTCCTGGATTACGAAAGTGTTAACCTCTCAAGCCATGAGATGATATCAAACAAGTAATTAAACTCCAAGTATTATCACACACGATTATGCCGAGGTCATACGGCTCGATCCAGAATAATGTGTACACTGCCGAGGGTCGTGCGGCATGAATTAAAGATGCATCTATCTACTGCCGAGGCATTTGGCCCCCTCCACAAGAAGAAAGATACTTTATGATTAACCGATTTAAAAGCTAATACGAGGTTAATGCACAGAGAAGTACAATTTCTATTAACGGTCAAGTAACCTGCCAAAAACTCAAATAAGTGTAACTCGGTCTTTACAAACTTCTTCACAAGTTCCAATATAATTTAGAAACTTTAACTAGCAACTAGGGTGCAAACATTACAAGTATCTCATGATTCGGGCCCTAAACTACTCGGACATAAACATAATTTGTAGCTAGCACGGACTCTCGTCACCTCGTGCGTGCGTAGCCCCCACAATTAGGAGTAAATAATAATTTAAATCACCTAAGGGGTAAATTCCCTCTTATAAGGTTAGGCAAGAGACTTACCTCGTCTCAAAGCTCACTTTCCGGCCTCAAATTCACTCTAAAGCCTCAACTCTGTGCCGAAATATCTGAAACTAGTCAAATATTGTATAAATTAATCAATACATGTTCAAAAATTCATATTTAGCTATTAGAGTAATTACCCAACCCAAATTGGAAGATTTCTAAAATTCACCCCCGGGCTCACGTGCTCGGATTCCGAAAAATTTTAAAGATAATTGTTACCCATAAATTTATGAACTCAAATATATAATATTTATCCCATTTCATAATTATTTTTCGTGGTTAAATTCCATTTTTATCAAAACCTAGGTTTTTCATCTAAACCCATATTTTTCACAATTTTACATGTTAAAATCTACCCACAATCTAGGTATTTAACTTACATTGGATCGAAATTACTTACCTCCAATAGCTAGGTGAAAACCCCTCTCTAAGAAGCTCCAAAATTGCCCATGAAGTGAGAGAAATGAGTCAAAAATGGCCTAAGTCCCGCATTAATGGAACCTTTCTGCCTCCAGAACTTTCGCATTTGCGGTCAAGGGCCGCTTCTGCGGACCAAGGTCCTCTTTTGCGGAAATGATTCAAGCTGGCTGGCTCCGCTTCTGCTGACAGGATCCCTCTTCTACGATCCCGCTTCTGCGAAGGGTGTAGCGCATTTGCGGCCTCCTCGCACCAGCGGACTTCTCATCACAGAAGTGAGGCAGCTTCTGCGCATGCTTCTCCGCTTCTGCAGACCACTGGCCAAATGTCCAAAGCCGCTTCTGCGGTCAAGAGCTTGCACCTGCAGTGTCACGACCCAAAATGCACTAGTGGTCGTGATGGCACCTAACACTGCCGCCAGGCAAGCCAACAGTGAGAGATCAATTTAATAGAATTTACACGAACTACAGTAGTGAACAACCCGTAGGAACCGCCAAAAACCCGGTGTCACAAGTGCATGAGCATCAACTAGGAAATATAATAAAATACAATATCTGTTTGGAATACAAGTTAGACGGGAAACTATAAATAACTCTGATGGAGACTCTGCAGGCTGCGGATCATAACATGAAATGCAACTCACAATAAAGTCCCCAAAATGGCCTCGCCTCTACGCCCAAAGACCATTTCACATATATATACCTGCACAAAAAGTGCAGCAAGAGTAGTATGAGTACGTAAATCAACGCGTACCCAGTAAGTATCTAACCTAACCCCAGAGAAGTAGTGATGAGGGGTCGACATCAACACTTACTAGTGTCCAATAAGACAGATACAGTAGAAGTAACAAGTATAATACGTGGTATAATCCTCTTCTCAGTGATAACTCAAACTCTCAGCTAGTAGCTACTTCCTCAATCGGAGTATATATATATATATAATGGACCTTACCAGATAGGTCGTCACAGTTCAATCAGGAAAAGCTCATAGATATGCTGGCTTCTAGCCAATTATTAAGCACGATTTCATAAGAGTATTTTAATAGAAATGCCGAGGCGTACGGCCCGATCCATCATAACATTGCCAAACCATAGATACATCTATTTGTATTGCCGAGGCGAACGGCCTGCTCCTATGAGAGTGTGGTGCATAAATCTTGCCGAGGCGTCCGACCCGATCCATCATAGTGTGCGCACTGCCGAGGTTCAAACAGCATGAACCATAGATGTATCTATCCTGCTAAGGTGAACGGCTCGATCCTAATAGAATAAGAAGCTTTGACGGGTCCTTGACCCCACTCACGAATAGACGTGTGAGTTATAAATCTTTTAGGGAACCTTTTCGGTGAGAACGCATAACGTGGGAGAAATTCAGAAGAGGATTACAATTATCTCGCGGCTAATCATGAAGCCCGTCGAATCTCTACAATAGCAAGTCTATCACTCTACACAAGTCTAGTCTCAAGTCGCAACGTAAAATAAAGGAATTTAATAGGCAAGCAACAACTCAAAAAGTATAGTTATAGCATGGAGGGAACCTAAGTCTACCTGGACATAACATGAATCTAGCTATGCATGGACTCTCGTCACCTGGTGCGTACGTAGACCTTGCAACAAGTAACACATAACAAATACATTACCTTGGGGTAGTTTCCTCCTCATAGAGTTAGACTGGAGACTCACCTCGCTCCGAAGTTCTAAAACCGGCTCCAAGGCCTCTCTAACACCTCAAACCAAAGCTCCCCTCGATCCAAAACTATTCAAACAATATGCAAACCAATCAAAAGATACTAATACCCATAACTAATGAATTTAAGCAAATCCCCAACTCCGCTCGAAAAGTCTATAAAATCAACCTTCGGGCCCACGTGCCCGGATTTCGAAAATTTTTTAAAGTAAACTTTACCCATAACACCACAAACTAAAATATATAACTTATTCCGAATTTCATGTCCAATTTCGTGGTCAAATTTCAAAAATACCAAATTCTAGGTTTTCTACCAAAAAACCCCCACAATTTCTACTAATTCCATGTTTAAATCCTTATACAAACCATGTATTTAACTTGTAACATGTGGGAATCACTTGCCTTGTGTTGCTTGATGAAAATCTCCTCTTGAAGCTCTCCAAAATTGCCCCAACCAAGTGAGAAAATGAGGGAAATTAGCAAACCCTGATTACAAAACAATTTGCCCAGCCAACTTTCCGCACCTACAGAACACCAGCCGCACCTATGGAAAATCCCTCGTAGGTGTGGTTCCCTCCGGGCCAGGGAAATCCGCTTCTGCAGACCGTTTTTTGCTTATGCGCCATCGCTTCTGCGATCCACCACACGCTTCTGGGCTTTCGCACCTGCGGAGAACATCCGCTTCTGCGACCCAGCAGCCCCTCTCATCTTCTGCTTATGTGAAGCTTGCTTCGCATCTTCAGGCTCGCAGATGCGAAAAAACCCTCGCATCTGCGGCCATCCCAGTTTAGTCCAAAAGTCGCTTCTGTGGCCACTGGGCCGCTTCTGCGGGATCGCACCTACGGCCCTTTCCCACGCAGGTGCGATTGCACCAGATCCCAACTGCCTCACCACTTCTCCCAAGCCCAAACTTGATCCTGTTTTCAATCCGATTCGCACCCGAGGCCCCCGGGACCCCGACCAAATATACCAACACGTCCCAAAATACAATATGAACTTAGTCAAAGCCTTAAACCACGTCAAACAACATCAAAATCATGAATCGCACCTCAATTCAAGCTTAATGAACTTTAGAACTTCAAACTTCTAAATTCAACACTGAAACCTAACAAATCAAGTCCGATTGACCTCAAATTTTGCACACAAGTCATAATTGACATTACGGACATACTCCCATTTCCAAAATCAAAATCTGACCCTGATATCAAAAAGTCTACTCCCAGTAACACTTCCCAAAAATTATCTAATTTTCAACTTTCGCCAATTGACGCCAAAATAACCTACGGACCTCCAAATCAATAGGACACGCCCCCGAGGCCTCGTCCAAACATACCAACATGTCTGTAAACATAAAAATGACTTGCTCGCACCGTCGGAACACAAAAAACAACATCAAATACCCCAAATCAAATCGAATCAACTTATGAACTTCAAGTTCTTCCAGCTTGCTATGAACGTGCTGAAAAATACCTAAACTACTCGGAATGGCACCAAATTTTGCGTGCAAGTCTTAATTCGCCATACGGAATTATTCCCAGGATCCGAATTCCAAACGGGCTTCGATAGCACTAAAACCCACTCCAAACCAAATTTAAAGAACATTTAAACCTTCAATACGCCAATTTTCAACATTAAGCGCTGAAACGCTCTCGGGTCATCCAAAACCCGATCGAAACATACGCCCAAGTCCAAAATCTTCACGCAAACCTATTGGAACCGTCAAATCCCGGTTCTAAGGTCGCTTACTAAAAATGTTGGCTCAAGTCAAACTTAGCCTTTTTTAGCCAACATTAAGGAACTAAGTGTTGCGATTTCAACCCGAATCCTTTAAAATCCCGAACTAACCATCCTCGCAGGTCATAAAATAGTAAAAGCACATACGGAGAGTCTTATTTAGGGGAACGAAAATCTAGAAAGCAGAATGAACAGTCGGGTCGTTACATAGGTGATGTAATTGTTATGTGCTATTAGTTGTGGGTGCTACGTACGCACGAGGTGACGAGAGTCTGTATGTAGCTAAAGCATGTTTATGTCTTGGTAGACTTAGGACTTTACCATGTAATATTTGAAATATTTGAACTCATTCTGCTGGCTTAAATAAATTAAAATTATAATTGAATTTGATTTAGGAATATATATATATATATATATATATATATATATATATATATATATATTAGGCCGAGCCTTATTACCTTAAGTCATTGGCAAGCTATTTGAGAAACGGTAAAGGTTGTACTCACCTTGTGTTCATATACTATATTATAAGCTCGTGTCTCGTAATTCGATAATTTTTTTCTTTCTTGTGGAGCGGGCCGAACGCCTCGGCAGGATTATGTACCACACTCTCATAGGAGCGGGTCGTTGGCCTCGGCTGTATAATAGATACATCTATGGTTCGTGTCGCTCGACCCTTGACAGTGTACATGTTATGATGGGATCGGGCCGATCGCCTCGGTAGTATCATATTATTTCTGAGATCTGGTCGTACGACCTCGATATAATTGTGTGTTATATCGCTAACAGTCTGAATATTTACGAGGTTCTTCCTTCCACTGATGTCTTGAATCTTATATGGTACTTCCTTATTTGTTTTATATTGGCACTTGATATTTTTGAGCTGTTGAGATAGAATATGGATTGATAAATTGATATCATTAAAAGAAATTTTGGAAGATTGTGTTAGTTATAGTTTTATCTCACTACCATTGTTGTGCTTCTTATCTGTTTATGATTTACCATGTTGATTTATTGGACCACTAGTAAGTGTTGAAGTCGACCCCGCATCACTACTTCTCAGGGGTTAGGCTAGATACTTACTGGATACGCGTTGATTTACGTACTCATGCTGCACTTCTGCAAAAAATGTGCAGGATCTAACAGGTTCATTTGGTGATCATCTTGGCGTGTAGACGCGGCTGTTGAGGAGACTTTATGTGAGCTGCATTCCAGGCTACGTATCGCAGTCCATAGAGTCTCATCGTATTATTTATTTTATCCTGTCTCATTTCCATTCTAGATAGATATTGTACTATTATTGTACTCTTTAGTAAATGCTTATGCACTTGTGACAACGGATTTTGTAATATACTAGTTGATGCTTATGGTTCTGTATATTTTCATTGCCTTTCATTTCTCTTATAAACTACAAATTTTGTACGTTCCCGTGGATTTAAAAGTATAAATTTTCTTCCTTATTAAAATTTATGATTTCAAAAGTAATAAAATGAGTAATCAGATTGATCAATCATCGTTGGCTTGCCTAACGGCGGAGTTAGGCGCCATCACGACTTACAGTGAATTTTGGATCTTGACATATACTAACTTATTCAATGTTTATATGCGACCTTGTATGCAGTATGGTGTTTATGTTTCTGCATTTGCTGAGTACATCATTCAAGGCAGCAATATTCCTAAAGCTCTTGATATTTATGGGATACAAAACCGATATGGTATATTTCTATGGGATTATGGAGTGAAGAAACAAAGAGCACGGGCAGTTAGTGACAACGAGTCTACTGGTAGAATGAAGGATCTAACAAGAAAGGACAAGTCGCATTCTGTTGATAATGACGAGGCTTTGAAGGATGACAAGAAAAAGGGCAAAGCGCATGCCGTTGGGGATGACGAGACTTTGAAGGTTATCAAGAACAAGGGGAAGTTGAAGGGCAAGATGAAGTAGTTTGGGATAGTTTAGCAGAAAATTCACATGTAGTTTAAGATGAAGTAGTTTGGTTCTGATACTGTCTTATGATTGGATACAGTTGCATAGTTATATCACATTTTATGCTTTTTGTTTGGGATGTTTTTGAACAATATGTTTGAAATGCTTATATTGAATATTACTTTCAATTGCGAGTTGTTTGTTTTCAATTAATAGTGGAATTTTGAAAGTCAGATTTTGTGTAGTTTTGTAATATCTACAGTTTAAGTTTTGTAATTTCTAGAGTTTTAATCTATTTTGACAGGTTTTGCAAATTTAGCTAGTGTTGCTAAGTTGTTATAGGCAGTTTTGCGAATGAAGTTTTGGGGGAAGCTAAATTGTATATAAATTGTATAGTGACAGTCTATTTTGTATATTTTTTGTATAGTGGTAGTCTTTTTTGTATATATTTTGTGTTGTGATAGTCTATTAAGTATATTTTTTGTATAGTAACAGTCTATTATTTATAAATTGTATAGTGATAGTCTATTTTATATATAAATTGTGTAGTGACAGTCTATTATATATAAACTGTATAGTGACATTCTATTTCTTTTTATATAAATTGTATAGCCACAGCCGTATTTGCATATATTTTGTATAGTGACAGTCTATTTCGTATAGTTTTGTATGGTGACAGTCTATTTTGTATATTTTTTGTATAATGACAGTCTATTTTATATATTTTTTGTATAATGACAGTCGATTTTTGTATATAAATTGTATAGTGACAATCTATTGTATATAAATTGTATAGTGACAGTTTATTTTTGTATATAAATTGTATAGAGACAGTCCTTTTTGTATATATTTTGTATAGTAACAGTCTACTTTTCTATATTTTTTATATAGTGACAGTCTATTTTTCTATATTTTTTGTAGTGACAGTTTATTTTTGTATATAAATTGTATAGTGACAGTCTATTTTTGTATATTTTTGTATAATGAGAGTTTATATTGTATAAACATATTTTTTATACGTGCACAATTTTTGGCAAGCATAATAATAGCTTAAAAGATACAAATATCAATTTAATAATATTTGGAATAAAACGTCTACTAATACTTTCATTATGACAAAAAGTAGTATTTTTATTCATACATCAAAGAGAATCTGATTGCAAATCTCATTATTTTTCCAATATTCTAATTGTAACATTCACAAGGAAAAAAGTTACAAAACACTAAATCATTGTAGCAACATCTACGAGTTGTCTCGAGCATTCCTGCATGTTCTTCTGTTGTGTCCTTGTTTTCCACACAATCCACAGGTAACTGTTTCAGTATACAGATATTCATAAAGTCCCTTGCATTGCGACTTCGTCGATCTTCCTGATTTGCCCTTCTTTGTCGGTGGTAGGACCACATTATCTATCTGTTGGAAGGTCCCATGTAGTCTCATCTGGAAGTGGATTAACTGGCACTGCATATGTCTTCTTGAAGTATTCCTTGGTGTAATAGGCAGAAAAATATTGGGGTGCTTTTATGTGTGTGTAGTCTAATATTGTCATAGCATGTGGACAAGGAATCTCATCCACTTGAAATCGTTTGCACGAGCATTCCCTTTTTTGCATGCAGACTATGTTCCGCCTTTGTGCAGCATCCATCACTACATATACATAATCGGTTGAAGACCTCACCTAAATTTAAATAAATATCATTAGTAAAACAAGGGTATGACAAGTATTAATGCATTTTTGTCAAAGTATGTTATTCAGGTGTATGAAGTAAGACATGATAAAGAATATTTATCGTCATCTTCTGCGACAAACTGCTATTTTCCTTCAGTACTTTGTTATATTTTTCTCTTAGGCTAGTAAATATACTCATCGCAATCATTCTATTTATATTATTCCCTTCCATAACCAAATTCATCATGTAATCTAGCAAACTCATGATTGGTAGCTCTCTTGACTCTCTCTTTCTTGAGTTTAGTGACTTGGTAATATCTGAAGTCGTCACCACAGATCTATTAACAGTGGAATGCTCTATGGACCACTTTTCATAACCAACTTGGAAGTAACCCCTTACCCTCTTATTAATGTTGTCCATATCTTGCATGAGGCGATTAAAATCTTCAATTTTTGTATGCTCTGAACATTGCAAAAAATACTTCCCTCAGTCGGTCATGGTTCTTCTTGAACTGCTTCTTTATGTTATTCCAAAGACAAAGATGCATACACAGTGAGATACCTCTGGATACACAATCAAAGCACCCCTCAGTATGTTTGCATGACGATCGGATACGACGAACATCCTTTCCCGTTCCCCAAAAGCCTGTCTAAACATTTCAAAAAACTATTCCGAGGAAGCATCATTTTGAAAATTGAAAACAGCATATGCTAGTGGAAAAATTTTACCTAGTTAAGCAAATAAGAATGCATCCACATGTTATTTTTGTTATACACAAACAAGAACTGTTTATACCATATATAAATATTATAAGAGACTGTCACGACTCAAAATCCCACCACAGGCGTCGTGATGGCACTTAGTCTCTAAGACTAGGTAAGACGATTACAATAACATTTCGAGCCTTTTTTTTTTTAAACATATAATTTAATACAAGTGTTGAAACCAAAAGCGGAAACAAATAGAACAACCTCCAAAGACTGGTAATACTGAGTCACGAACTCTAACTAAATACATGCAATGATCTCAAAGATAGAATATACAATATTGTTCGAATAAGTGATGACAGTACAATAAAATGGAATGACTCTAAGGGACTGTGACGACCAAGCAGCTCTACCTTGAATCCTTGCGATCAACACCCTAACTTTGTCCGAGTCTAATATCTTCAATACCTGGCTCTGCATAAAAATGTGCTAAAGTATAGAATGAGTACCCCAGAGTCGGTACCCAGTAAGTATCAGGACTAACCTCGATGGAATAGTGACGAGGTACAGTCAAAACACTCACTAGTCAGATAACCTCTGCAATATAGCAGTATACAATAGTACTGAAAAATAATTAGCATTGATAGCAACAAAAATCAACAGTAATATAAACAGCAAGACAACAAGAACACCATAACTATTGCTCAAACAAATAAAGAACACAAATACCACTAATTAATCAAATCCTTCAAAATATACATCTTTTATCTATAAGTTTTTCAAATAAAAATCTTTAGAATATAATCCTTTCAATGAAATATATCTCGAATATACTTCCTTCGAATAAATATCTTACTAATATAATTTTTTCAAATAAATATTTTTCGAATAAAATCTTTCAAATGCAATTCCGTTCAAGTAAAAGTCACCCTGTGACACCTCATTTCATAATCATAAAAATAACGGGTGTCAGCCCACTTTCATATTTCCACGGCACCTCGCGCCCATAATTCTGTCACAACCGCACGGACAACTTATGTGCCAATAATAAAATCATTATATTTTCCCGGCACCTCGTGCCCATATTTCTTTCATAACCGCACGGACAACTCACGTGCCAATAATAAAATCATCATATTTTTCCGGCACCTCGTGCCCGCATTTCATACCAAATCTGCACGGACAGTTTATGTGCCAATAATATAAATCGCCGGCAATAGCCACAGGCTCAATTTCAACATGAATCATACTATTATCAAGTTTACCGAAACAACAAGACAAGTTGCAAAAGAGATAAAAATAAACACCAAGAAAATCACAACATCATATAAAAAACACCAATACAATAATCCCACGTCATCACCTATCATCTCTGAAAATAGCCATCATTATCTCTCCTATAGCCACCCGTATCAATTTATAATAATAGCCACCCTTATCGCTCCTATAGCCACCCTTTCGCTCCATATAATAGCCACCCTTATCACTCCGCCCAGACAGTATCCCAACAAACATAACCACAGTAAAATGCCACCCTTGTACCCACACAATATCAACAGTGGAATTCCACCCTTATATCCTCATAATAATAACTCAAATCACACAACAATTTACACGGAATATTATCACGACAACACAATACAACAATTTCTATCACAATTTGCCCATAGGCCACAACCAACTCCAAAGAGACAACAAAATTAATTATTTTCACAACAAATAGCCCAAGGCTCCACACAATGTATATGAAACCTTAAAAACAACAACAAGGATCGAAAAGTAACTCAGCTTAGGGCAACACCTCCTTTAATCCAAATTTTGATAAATATATTAACGCCTCAATTTAAACTTATTTAATTAATTATTTGCAGATGAAAAATTTATAATGTGATTATTGTCAAGAAATATCAAATCAACAAACACACGGAATTCACATAAAAATTCAAGTGGCAATCACACCAAATTATCATATAAAATACAAAGTCGACAAACAAGGAATGAGGCATGACAAATCAAGGATTTACTAAGTTCCAACAATTTTTCCAATTTAATACATAAGGGTATATACGAATTTCAACCTATATAATTTGCACATATAAACCAAGTATGTACTCGTCATCTCGCCTACATAGTTTTCAATGACACAATTTCCACATAAGACTCAATGCCTAAGAGGAAATTCCCCCACTCAAGGTTAGGCAGGATATTTACCTCGGCGAAACTAAACCGAGTCTTCGAATGATCTTCACGAGTGAAGCCACCTCCGGACGGCTCAAATCCCGATGATTTCCTTGAAAATCCCTCGAAAATAAGATCGCCACAAATCGAGTTTTCTTAATTTAGCTCTTTAGTGGTATTAAAACCTTCCAGTACTCTTACAACTTCATTCTACATCAACATAATTCAATTGGACCAATATTAGTAAATAAATTTTCAGATTTTTGGTCATTTAAGTATTTTATCAAATGTCTAGAGTACATAGCATTTTACTACCTCTAGTTATGGTGTTTCTTCATCCAACAATCCCTCATTCCCACCAACAAGAGATACTAAACCACCCTTTGTCTACAAACAACCTTCTTTATTACTATTAAAATCATCAATGATCTCATATCCACCCAATTATTACTAATTAATTCATTTCAAAATCTCTACAACACCCAATAATCTAGTTTAAGTATTTATGGCTTCCAAACACCATCCAATAAGTGCTAATACTTATTTCTTGCTCACATAATCATAATAAATCCATGCATATATGTCTAAGGGTGTAGGATTACGTTTCGGAAGAAATCTTGCCAAAACCCTCTTTTGAGTTACTTGAAGAAATTTCTTGAAGATCTATGGATTTCATAGTGGATTGAGTTAGTTTTAGAGTGGAAATGATAGAATGAAACACCAAATTAGTAGGGATTACTCACCTTGGAGATGGGGGGAGCTGGAGGTCTTGAGAGAGTGGAGGAAACCCCCAAAATTCTGCCAAGAGGAATGGGAAAAAATGAACCCCGAAATGAGTATATAATATTTCAAGCACCACAGGTGGCGTGGGGTTCTACCTGTGGCCTTGTTTCCAGAACCTCAAAAATCCCAGAGCCAGGGCTAGCGCCCCACACTACCCTATGCGCTGGTGACGGGAAATCTTTTCTATTTTGCCCGGATCAAGGTTATTTCGGCAACTACCACTTTCACACAAGATTTATTCAAGAATTTCTCCGACGTACCACACACAAAATCAAAAATAACTCATCGATTCAAGCCTAATAAACTTATGAACTTCCGAATTCCAAATTCTACATTCGATGCCAAAACCTATCAAATCAATCCGGAATGACTTCAAATTTTGCACACGAGTCATAAATGTCATAATGAAGCAGTTTCAATTTCCGGAATCGAAATCTAATCGCGTTATCAACCAATCGACTTACAGTCGAATTTATGAATATTTCAAGAACTTCATTTTCCAACTTTTCGCCGAAATGTGCCGAGTTGTCCTACGGACTTCCAAATCCAAATACGCACATACGCCTAAGTACGAAACCACCATACGAAACTATTGATATCATCACAATTTCATTCCGGAGTCGTTTGATCAAAAGTCAAACTCATGTCAACTCTTTTCATTTAAGCTTCAAAAATAAGAATTATTTTTTCAATTTAATTCTGTATCTTCCGAAAATCAAACTCAACCACACACACTGGTCATAATACATATTACAAAATTGCTTGGGACCTTAAGTTGCTGAACGAGACACTAATTCACAAAACGATAAGTCGAGTCATTACAGAGACTGTGACATATTCACATGACGCATCTTGTGCGCTAGCTGTTAACATTGTCCCCTTGTGTAATGATTTAAGGAATGCCTGTTAACCACTACAATAGGGTAGCAGTAGTGCCATCCTATGATTGATGCATTTAATGCTACAAAAACATACATGAAATGCCCGTCCTCTAATTTATCTAACATTATGACAGAACCAGGATTTGTCATATTTATCACATACAATCATGACAGTTTACTATATGATTCGTGTGGTATCCCCCTTAGCAGTTCAAACGCCTTTTCTTTTGTTCTATAAGATTTCACGTAACTCATATTAATCCCATACTATTGTTCCATGTCGCTCATGATGTCTGTCGGAGTGTATATTATTTTTGGATTGGCATATTTGTTACAGATCATTTTTGCATTGGCTGACGAAGTAGCATGACGTTGTGAAAATAATCTACCCGTCTTTGGGCAAGTGTGAACATCATTGAACCGTCTAACCTTGAAGACAATTGATTTGTGTAGAGTTGAAGATTTAAGACTCCATTTGCAACTTTCATCCACGCATGTAAGACAATACCTATTTAAAATATAGTGTTACGATAATGCACTTCTTCATATTTTTACACTTGTGTCTCAAATAAACAAGCAGTACAATCTCATTGTACAATCTCATTATACAATAATTATATATTTTTTATACAAGCTACACAAAATTACAGAGAAGTGCAATCTCATACGTAGAAATCATACCTTATTGTAGATGGTCTATCCACTATAAATTGATATTTTTCTCGTATTGTGTGGTACTTTATTACACTAATGAGTGTATCTGTGTCCCAATACAACTGACATTCTGCAATTTCATCATGTTGTGGGGTGTCTGTTATTCAATTTCCCTTCACCATCTCAATTTTGTCTTCTTTTCCATGATTATCCATCATCTCAACAATATTAGTTCTGTGTACTTCTTCTATGTTTTGACATTGTAAACCAGCTGAAGTTGTTGCGAGTAAGTTGCCACCCAAATATGAACTTGAATATGAGCATTCAGCATCTGAATACACAGTTTTCAACGTTATGCATAATAGATATTCAGTGATATCCAGGTTTTTCTTTTTCATCTCCATATACAAGCGCACACTCATCTTATTGTATATTGGAATTGCTACATAGTCATCAGTCATTGTATATTTTATCTCCATCTAAACTTGTAATTGAATCCCTAAATAATTGCTTGTATATCTCACACAAAATACTCATAGCTACAGTCCAAATTGATCAGCACGCCATTAACAAGGAAATTAACAAATTTACTCTCACTTCCACTCACCACTGTATTGAAGTAAAATCGGAATCAAAATTGGAACAGTAGTTCCGACATTCACAATCTCCATAAACATTAGTTGAGTTTATCGATTTTGTATAAATTTCACAATTTCATAACGAAATCTCAACTCTATTAACCTTATTGTAAGCCGCAGTTATGCAAAAACTTTGAATTTCAGCGTGAATTTTTTGGAGCTCTATTATGGGTTTACTCTTCAGAAACCCTATTATTTCGACAATGTGAATATTTTGGCGACTTTTATACTGTTTGGGAGTTAAAGATTCCATACTGAATGCGTGAATTTAGGATCCGAAATTGATTAGGAGTGATTTCCTTTTCGTTTGCATTGAGCGTATGGTTTCAGCTTTTTCAGTTGCTAGCCGTTATTATTGTTTTTAGGCTATGAGTTATATGGGGTCATTTTGTGGCTACCAGATTATATAAGTTTGGCCCGAGTGGCTACAAATGAATTCTGCTCGTGTTATTACTATGTCATTTAGATTTTACCGAGCAAATCAGTGACAGCATTAACTTGACGAGGCATAGCAAAACCTTGGTGCTCAATTATTTTATTATTCCAACATTATATAGTACTTGAAAAATCTTGGTCCGACTACACCAAAATGATAAATGGACTTTGGGTGTAACTCAATTTCAAAAGCTAACTCAAGAAGTAAGGATTATCCAAGTTCATATAACGAGACCACTCATCCCTTTATTGTCGACGTGGGACCCAACACAAAATTGACGCGACCATGCCAAGAACATGCTAGCACTTTCAGAACTTCATTTTTTGTTTCATATTTGGACCCCAATTCCATGGGGAAAGTAAGATGGCCTAACCCAAGTTTTGGATTCATTTTTTAACCCCCTCCCCCTCCCCCCAAAAAAAATAAAGAGGAAAAAAAATCATGATTTACAAAGCCAGATATTGTATTTAAATCTAGCCACCATAGCTAAAATCAAGAAGGGACGAGAAAATATAGAAAACAGAGGAAACTACCTCTAACCTTTCGAGATTAAAGAGGACTTGATAGATAAAACATTTTGATAATTGGAGAAATTATTACCGTAAGACTTTTTTATTCCATGAATTTAGATACTTAGTAATTAAATTAGTTCTAAGCTCTTTTCGGAATCGACTTCGGATTATAAAATGGATTAGATTTGCAATAACCGCCTTCCTTTTTAGTGGGTACAAACATCAAATACTAATAGTAGGATCATTCTATTTGGTAATTTCACTTATTCTCAAGGGAATAATACTTCATTATTTTATTTTATTACTTGAACTACTAGTACACTTGCTAGTGTTCTTAGTTCACGTCATTATTTGCACATAAGATAGTCAAATCGGGTGTTAATGTTAAAATTTGACACATTAAAAAGGTTAAGTCAATAAATGAACCACAATATACTACTTATATAGATTCATATGAGTTTGGTAAATTTGAGCTAAATAATAAATTATAGTCCAAGTCACCAACTTAGAAAGGCAGGTTCATTTGGACTATTAGGGGTTAATTGATTCTTATCCTAATTATGCGGTGATTAAAAATATATGATTTGTTATAGATTTATTAATAATGAACAGATTGTTATACATAAATAATTTATTGCGTTAAAATTCATGTATCCACCAAGTAGTATAATTTAATCAAAGAGATCAAGATCTCAAAAAATTGATATTATTTTTTATTGTTTAAAAATTGATAAACTAGAGTTTGAGTTCATTCAACTGTTGGTCAATGGATATGATGGATAGGCTTTTGGACCACATACGAGGACAAACTCATTTGGAACCTTAGCTCCAATGGGTTGTTTACTGCAAAATCTGCCTATTATTTCATCGATGATCACATGCACAATGACACTTCACATGAAAATCACTCCAGTTGAATTTGGAAACTAAAGACCCCTAATAAGATAAAGTTCTTGATATGAGTCATGCAGCAAAATAGACTACCTACAGGGAACCACTTATACCACATAGGCCTGAGAATAAATCCAAACTATTATTTCTGTGATTCTAGAGTAGAGGACAAAAATTATATCTTCTTTGAATGTACAAATGCTAAAGAATTCTGGCAGCATTTGCTGCACATGTGCAACCATAGACAAAATCTTAATGTACCACCCTTTTCTATAGCAAATTGGGAAGATACATGGCATAAGCTTCAAAATGTTGATTTCAATGCTTGCATCAGTTAGAAACAGCTACTACTTTTCTGCCTATGGGCCATCTAGCTCTCCAGGAACTCTAATATTTTTGAGAAGAAGAGGAACCACATTAATGTCCACCAATCAATTGTTCTAAAGTTGTTGAATACCATCATGTTGTTGTCCCACATAGACCTGCTACAAGCACTACCACCCTATACCTGAAGTGGCAACCACCAGGCAGGGGCTTTTATAAGTTGAACACTGATAGGGTCGCATGCCTAAACACAGAAAAAGGGGGTATTGGGGGGCTATGCTGAAACAAAAGGGGTGACTGGGCTCCCAATCACTGATAGTCTAAGGGCAGAATTCGAAGCCCTATGGATTGGGATAAAATAGCGCTCGAACAAGGCTTGTCACCCCTTGTGATAGACATTGACTCTGAAATGGTGCTGAAAATGTTGAAACATGGAAATTTGACTCATAATACCTTAATTTCTGAACACAAGTATCTGATAAAGCACATTGTCACGATCCAAAACCTACTATCGGTCGTGATGGCGCCTAATGCCACTGTCAGGCAAGCCAATGATGATTGATCAACTTAATTACTCATTTTATTACTTTTGAAATCATAATTCTTATTAAGGAAGGAAATTTACGCTTTTAAATCCACAGGAATGTACATAATTAGTAGTTTATAAAAGAGATGAAAGGCAATAATGATACATAGCTCCATAAGCATCAACTAGCATATCCCAAAATTCGGTGTCACAAGTGCATAAGAATTTACTAAAGAATACAATAATAATACAACATATGTCTAGAATGTAAATGAGACATGATAAAATAAATAGTACGATGGAGACTCTGTGGACTGTAATGCATAGCCTGAAATGCTGCTCACATAAAGTCTCCTCAACAGCTGGGCCTACGTACCAAGATGATTACCAAATAAACCTGTCAAATCCTACACATTTAGTGTAGAAGTGTAGCATGAGTACATAAATCAATGCTTACCCAGTAAGTATCTAGCCTAACCCCGGAGAAGTAGTGATAAGGGGTCGACATCGACACTTACTAGTGGTCCAATAAATCAATTATGGCAAATCATAAATAGATAAGAAGCACAACAGTAGTAGCGACGTAAATCTGTAACTAACACAATTTTCCAAAAATTCTTTTAATGATAGCAATTTCTCAATCTCGTATTCTGTTTCAATAGCTCAGAAATATCAAGTGCCAATATCAAACGAATAAGGAGCTACCATATAAAGTGTCGAGCATCAGTGGAAAGAAAATCTCGTGAACATTCTGACTGCTAGCGATATTACGCATGATTATGCCGAGGTCTTACGGCTCGATCCCAGAAGGAATATGATACTGCCAAGGCGAACGGCCCGATCCCATCATAATGTGTACACTGCCGAGGGTCGAGCGGCACGAACCATAGATGCTTCTATTATACTGCCGAGGTGAACGGCCGCTCCTATAAGAGTGTGGTACATGATCCTGCCGAGGCGTTCGTTCCACTCCACAAGAAAGGAAAGGAATTTTTAAATTTCGAGAAACGTGCTTACGATACAGTATATGAACACAAAGTGAGTATGACCTTTACCGCTTCTCAAATAACTTGCCAATAACTCAAGGTGATAAGGCTCGGCCTAATATATATGTAATTTCTAAATCAAGTTCAATTATAATTTCAATTAGTTAAGCCAGCAGAATGAGTTCAAATAATTCAACTATTACATGGTAAAGTCCTAAGTCTACCCGAACATAACATGCTTTCGCCACGTACGGACTCTCATTACCGCGTGCGTACATAGCACCCACAACTAGTAGCACATAACAATTACATCACCTAGGGGGTAATTTCCCCCTCACAAAGTTATATAGGAAACTTACCTCGCTCCGAAGTTCCATAACCAGCTCCAATGCGTCTTTAACTTCTCGACTCAAAGCCAAAAGATCCGAAACTAGTCAAATAATGTCCAATTCAGTCAAAATATACTCCAATGCTTATAATTAATCAATTTATACCAATTTCTAATTCCGCTCGAAAAGTCAATAAAGTCAATCCTCGGGCCCACGTGCCCGGATTCTGAAGATATTTGAAAATAAACTTTACCCATGATGCCACGAACTCAAATATATGATTTATTCAAAATTCCATGTCCAATTTCGTGGTCAAAATTCAAAAATAACAAATTCTAGGTTTTCTACCAAAATCCCACAATTTCTACTAATTTTCATGTTTAAATCCTTATAGAACCCATGATTTAACTTACAGTAGGTGGGAATAACTTAACTCACAATAGATAATGAAAATCTCCCCTCCAAGAACTCAAAGAATCGCCCAACCAAATGAAAAATGTGAGATAAATGGGCTAAGTCTCGGATTAAAAGCACCCCACTGCCCAGCGACTTTCGCACCTGCGGACGAATTTGTCGCACCTGCGAGCTTGCTTTTGCGAGACAAAGCTCGCTTCTGCGAAGTGCACTACCCAGCTGCTCCAACGCACCTACAGCAGAATGTTCGCTTCTGCGCAAATGCAGGTGCAAGTCACCATTGCGCTTCTGCGCTTCCCATCGTTTCTGCCTTGCCAGAGACCGCATCTGCGATCACGCAGGTGCGGGAATTGTTTCGCACCTACGACCACTGCCTTGCCCCTTCCCAGCTGCTTCTACGACCTTCATCTCGCTTCTGCGACCAAGGCTTCGCAGAAGCGATTGCACCGGCAACAGAAATTCCAGCAACTTCAACAAAGCTCAAAATCGATCTGAACCCCATCCGAAACTCATCCGAGCCACTCGGGGCCTTAACCAAATATACCAACACGTCCCAAAATACGATATGAACTTAGTCGAAGCCTCAAATCGCGCCAAACAACATTAAAACTACTGATTGACGATCGAAACCTTTCATTAAACTTTCAAACATTCAAACTTCTCCGAACGCGTCCGAATTATACATAAACATTCCGAAATGACGCCAAACTTTACGCACAAGTCATAAATCACAACACGAACCTATTCCAAGGCTCGGAATCCCAAAAGGACATCGATAACATCAAAATCCACTTCAAGTCTAACTTAAGAAATTCTTAAACTTTCAAAATGCCCACTTTCCATAATAAGCGCCGAAATACTCCCGGACCACCCGATACTCAACCCAAACATACGCTCAAGTCACAAATCACGATACGAACCTATTGGATCCTTCAAATCCCTATTCCAAGGTCATTTACTCAAAATTTAAACCTTAGTCAATTCTTCCCACTTAAAACTGCCGAATTTAGAATTTTCCATCCGAATCAACTCTGAACTTCCCGAAATTCGATTCCGACTATGCGTACAAGTCATAAAATATGAAGAAAAGCTACTCAAGGCCCTCAAACTACTGAACGACGCGCTAGAGCTCAAAACGAACGATCGGGTCGTTACATTCCCCCCCCCCCC
>MCJB01023907.1:38668-54702 GCA_002018475.1 Nicotiana obtusifolia
CCCCCCCCCCCCTTAAACATACGATCGTCCTCAAACGTGCTAAGAACTGCTCCGGAGTTATCCAAAAATCACTGTTCAACACTTTGTGCACCTACATGTGCCAGCACAACCCAGTTGAGCATATTAGCTCGAGCCAGACTGAAGATCCTCCCTTTTATTTAGTCAATAAGCCTTATAACCAAATTCCAACCTCCGAATTTCTCAACAAGACTTGATTCTAACATACGAACACCATATCAATCTCCACACGCTAAACCCACACATGATTCTGCACCCATGCTGACATCACACAACACACTGCATAACTCATTGCCCATGGCAACCTCCTCCAAGCACAACACCCGCAAATTCACTAACCCGATGCCCGTAGTATACCTCATAACATATACAAGCTCGGTTTCAATCCTCGCAATACTGCAACGATGAAAGAGATATGTAGAAACTCATAATCACCTAACCAAATCAATAAATCATGGAGTCCCTTCACCTGACAAGAACCATTACCTCATTCTGAGCTGAATAACAATACTTTCTCTTTAATACACATTACATAAGTTCGATCGCACTGATCTCAGGTCCAATAGCCTCGTCTCACCCAGTACAAGCTGCTTGGGCAACAAGCCACCTCAAACACCAACTAAAATCTCATACAGCGCCATTAAAGCGACAACAAGCTACAACTCGAATATGACACATAAGGGAGAACGAACTCCGGAAAAGAACTACCTAGCCGCATAACGAATAAAACAGCCGAAAAAATGCAATGAACCCTTCTCAAAGAATGAGAAGCAAAATACACATGAATAGATATAGGGAACCGTACTCAACACTTCACTGTTGCGGCGTGCAACCCGATCCACACATGATACAGTTGCAACGTGCAACCCGACCCAAATAACATACTCGTGGAGGCATGCCACCCGATCCACACATAACAATAAATAAGGAAGTATCCATCAAGCCATAATGCTTATACCTACGAAATACTCGAATATCGACCACAAGCACACCAAGTGCATAATACAACCCTGGGGAGACGGATAGCACCATACGCTACAAACCCCAAGCATGACTAAGGTGCAATAAACAACCTGCATCCCGAGTGTCGTCCCGCTCATATAACACCACAAGCTATACGGGATCACAACACATGTTCGAATAATCAAGTTGTCTCACAACCCACATGGCACAATAGAGTAGTAAATGGAATAGTTGATGATGGGAATGACATTCAATTCTCGAAAACTCCTCCGTAAGCAATGCTATGACGAATGAACATATCCGACATGACGTAGAGCACACATTCATATTAGATCCACCAACGAACCCCAAGCTGATTTAGATCATCCCATACTGGGCTAATAACCTTCCGAGAATCCAAAATGACCTTATTCATGACACTTAAGAGCAGCCATCGAATCCGGAACAACCTCACGCAGTCCACAACTAAAGGAATAGAGCGCCTCCCAATCATAACCGCTTTCATTGGTGACAGTACCAAAATCTCCATACCTTATTTAAATCTCTAACAATTGAATGACTAACATGTCACATTTATACGGTCTTATCGTGGAATATACCCCCACAACATTCCGTACCAAGCAATAAAATCTGAACATTAATGGCCATCGACCATGCTTTTTCCATAGTGCCTGTCAAGCATCCGCATATCAATACCCAACACTTCTTCCACAAACGGACCATCCTCAGACTGCCCGAAAATAATGTCAGCATACTCTGAACATCTTAAATCTTCCCGGAGCTCGTCCGAGCTCATGACACTCTTATCAACACCAAACCTCGACCTCGGTCCTCAATTTCTAAATTTCCATACTGCCTGCTGCACTTACCATGCCGCTACGTGAGAGTACAAGAACTTCATCATAACTCCTGAACCACCAATAGAATGAACACTTCATCATCTAGAACCCCTTTCGCTCAACACATTTCAGGGGAACAATTGCAACACACAACTGAATTCCCATAACCGAAAAAATACAAACCTTAAGTTGTGGTCTAAACCGCCATAATTCTTTTGAAATCCATTTACACATAACAAGGCCATTTGAATCAAATGCCTCCCAAATCAATCATATAATGGTGGCTGTCAATCCCACATGTGCAACCATAAACCACTTGCATAACTTAACACGCCGAAGGAACTGATCATAGCCATAATCATGCTGATTCAGACCATTACTAACCGACCCATATTCTTCCAATTTACTCTTGACTTGCCTTATAAAAAATAATAATAGTTCCATTTGAAACATAACAAAACTCAATCAGCACTCATCTAGAGTGATCCAAATCACGAGACCGCATCGTCTCAATACCTATGAACCATCTCATACCTTCCCCATGCACAGAATAGCATCTCCAACTGGCACACCCATTCTGAAAGACCTTTCGCAAATCCGAATCTGTTTCTCCTATTATCCAGTACTGCCCCACTGACCGATGATAGCATAGAAAATTCCCCAAGTATTCTTCACACTTTGCTGCAAAATCCTGGTCTTCAGTCACATAACGAACCCATTAGAACCACTGTTGAGAGTCACCCACTCTGTCTTGGTCCTGAATATAAAACCAAACTCGGGTGCGCTGTCAGCACATGAACACTCCCAAAGAAGCAACCGGGTGAATTATTTTCCTTGTACATCACATCCACAAGAAGCATAAACTCTGAGTCTTCCCAAAACTTGCACATGAATCGATAAGGCAAAATATAGCACACACATCAAAGTGCTTTACTCGAATTACCCCTGATATTTTTCTTTTCTTAGTCATATATAATCTACCAACGCACAGATAACCAGAGACCACACAAGCAGACAACTACGTGATCCAATCGTAGACTGTGGGCTCCCCCACTTACCTTTAAGCTACAATCACATAAATGTAGAACCCACAATGATTCCTCTTTCTCAATTACCGTGATCTCGCACTGATAACCCGCCAAATTCCTCGTAATCTCTTGTTAAACTTTTCATGAACATTCCAAACTATCAGTCATAATCGCTCATTCCACTTCCTGCTGGGAAGTAAGTATAACTCTTCGTAGAAACTGCATCAAAAAACGTGCAACCGCTAACCTGCTCACAGGAGATAGCCCACATGTGGAATTTCTTACCAACATCTTCCAATGATGCTGCACTGGGTACAACTACCACGAAATCAGTAAACCCTCCTGAGCCTGTGTTCGTCCACCAACTGTAAGAGTATGTCCATTCCCTATTGACATCAACTGAAAGTCCGATAATACATTCCAAACTTGAAGTCACGTCTTATCCCAAAACGATGATCAAGCTCTTACACCGCTAAACACTCCAAGCAAACTTCTTTCCGTCACATTCAACCTTACTCGGCACAGTAGCCACCATTCTAAATAAAATTCGTAGACCTAGTCACTATCCACTATGATCCCTAGATCCCTCTAAACTTTTCTTAAGGCATGTGGCTATCCTATCACAGAATTCATATGCTACTCCGACACTCCCACCTCAGTTAAACCATCTCCTTTAATCAACTCCCCGACCTATGCTTTTCATACTTGACCAGCTAGAAATTCAACCACCGCGAGACACCTCCCACCATGTCCGCCTCATCCTTCGCTACCCAAGTGTTACCTCAAATCGAAATCCATCTCTGGAGCACCTGAACTAACAAAATGCTATCAACTCTAAGCCTTCTTAAAGATCATCTTTCTCGAGCCATCGACATCAGAAATACTGATTCAATCCTGAGATCGCTACACATCGCCATCTCTAACAACCGCTTCTCAGGCACCATTTCACAACGCCCTGCCCCAAAGGCAAATCAAGAAAACCATAACACCGGCGAGCCTTAATGCGTTCAAACAAGGACGACTACACCCTATCACAAATGAGAATTCCACCACGCTCGAAAATATCAAGTCTCGTTACTCCCTCAACCAAATCCTGAACATCCATAGTCCGATTGTTTTTCCTTCGCTGGAATTAAATGTCGTACCTCTAACCCATGAACTGAGAAATCCTCCTTTCGAGTCATTTACTATCGTGATCCCTAAATGAGCAACCTACCATTCGCAATAACATAGCACGATAACAACGCACGAACATCATAACAATCTGTGCATAACCTCAAAACCATAGGCGATAGTGATACAGGGCTGAAACGAGAGAACCCCTTCCACAAGACGACGATAATAACTCGCTCGAATAAGCAGGAAGAAACATCCTGCACCACATATATAGCACCACTACAACTCCTTGATGCCCAATTGATAACAAGCACTCCATGTCGCATAAGATTGAGTAGGAAGGAAATTAAGGCATAAGCCTTAACAGAATCAAATCGCCCCATGAGGAATCAAGAAGGGAAGTGCTCCTAATAGCCTTGTAGCCTCTCGAAGATAAGTACAGACGTCTCCTTACCGATCCGAAAGACTATACTAGACTTGATCATGACTCGTGAGACTCAAGTAAACCTAGAGCTCTATACCAATTTGTCACGATCCAAAATCTACTATCAATCATGATGGCGCCTAACGCCGACGTCAGGCAAGTCAATGGTGATTGATCAACTTAATTACTCGTTTTATTACTTTTGAAATCATAATTCTTATTAAGGAAGGAAATTTATGCTTTTAAATCCATGGGAATGTATATAATTAGTAGTTTATAAAATAAATGAAAGGCGATAATGATATATAGCTCCATAAGCATCAACTGGCATATCCCAAAACTCGGTGTGACAAGTGGATGAGCATTTACTAAGGAGTACAATGATAATACAACATCTATCTAGAATGTAAATGAGATAGGATAAGATAAATATTACGATAGAGACTTTGTGAACTGCAATGCGCAGCCCGAAATACAGCTCACATAAAGTCCCCTCAACAGCTGCACCAACGCGCCAAGATGATCACTAAATGAACCTGTCAGATCCTGCACATTTAGTGCAGAAGTGCAGCATGAGTATGTAAATTAACGCGTATCCAGTAAGTATCTAGCCTAACCCCGGCGAAGTAGTGACGAGGGGTCGACTCGACACTTACTAGTGATCTAATAAATCAATATGGTAAATCATAAACAGATAAGAAGCACAACAGTAGTAGCTAGGTAAATCTGTAACGAACACAATCTTTCAAAAATTCTTTTAGTGATATCAATTTCTCAATCTCGTATTCTATCTCAACAGCTCAGAAATAGCAAGTGCCAATATCAAACAGATAACGAGCTACCATATAAAGTGCTGGGCATTAGTGGAAAGATAATCTCGTGAACTTTCTGACTGCTAGCGATATAATGCACAATGATGCCGAGGTCGTATGGCCCGATCCCAGAAGAAATATGATACTGCCGAGGTGAGCGGTCCAATCCCATCATAACGTGTACACTGCCGAGGGTTGAGCGGCGCGAACCATAGATGCATTTATTATACTGTCGAGGCAAACGGCCCGCTCCCATAAGAGTGTGGTACATGATCCTGCCGAGGCGTTCGGCCCGCTCCACAAGAAACGAAAAGAATTTTTGAATTTTGAGGCACGTGCTTAAGATACACTATATGAACACAAAGTGAGTATAACCTTTACCGGTTCTCAAATAACTTGCCAAAAACTCGAGGTGATAAGGCTCGGCCTAATTTACGTAATTTCTAAATCAAGTTCAATCATAATTTCAATTAGTTAAGCCAGCAGAATGAGTTCAAATAATTCAAATATTAGATGATAAAGTCCTAAGTCTACCTGAACATAAAATGCTTTTGCCACGTACAGACTCTCATCACCTCGTGTGTACGTACCACCCACAGCTACTAGCACATAACAATTACATCACCTAGGGGTTAGTTTCCCCCTCACAAGTTTAGACATGAGATTTACCTCGCTCCGAAGTTCCATAACCGGCTTCAATGCCTCTTTAACTTCTCGACTCAAAGCCAAACGATACGAAACTAGTCAAACAATGTGCAATTCAATCAAAATGTAATCCAAATGCTTATAAATAATCAATTTATAACAATTTCTAACCCCGCTCGAAAAGTCAATAAAGTCAACCCTCGGGCCACGTGCCCGAATTCTGAAAATTTTCGAAGATAAACTTTACCCATGACGCCACGAACTCAAATATATGATTTATTCTAAAATCCACGTTCAATTTCATGGTCAAAATTCAAAAATGCTAAATTCTAGGTTTTCTACCAAAATCCCACAATTTCTACTATTTTCATGCTTAAATCCTTATAGAACCCATGTATTTAACTTACAACAGGTGGGAATAACTTATCTCATAATAGATGATGAAAATCTCCCCTCCAAGAGCTCCAAGAATCGCCCAACCAAATGAAAAATGTGAGAGAAATGGGCTACGTCTCGGATTAAAAGCACCCTACTGCCCAACGACTTTTGCACATGTGGACAAATTTGTTGCACCTGCGAGATTGCTTTTGCTAGACAAAGCTCGCTTCTGTGAAGTGCACTAACCAGATGCTCCAACACACCTGCGGCAACATGTCCGCTTTTGCGCTTCCCATCGCTTTTGCGTTGCCAGAGACCGCGTCTGCGATCACGCAGGTATGGAAATTGCTTTGCACCTGCGACCAGTGCCTTGCCCCTTCCCCAGCTGCTTCTGCGACCTTCATCTCACTTCTGCGACCAAGGCTTCGCAGAAGTGATTGCACCAGCAACAGAAATTTCCAGCAGCTTCAACAAAGCTCAAATCCATCTAAACCCCGACCGAAACTCACCTGAACCACTCGGGGCCTTAACCAAATATACCAACACATCCAAAATACGATACGAACTTAGTCGAAGACTCAAATCATGCCAAACAACATCAAAACTACTGATCGACGATCAAAACCTTTCTTTAAACTTTTAAACATTCAAAATTCGCCGAATGCGTATTATACTTAAACATTTGGGAATGACGCCAAACTTTACACACAAGTCATAAATCACAACACGAACCCATTTTAAGGCTCGGAATCCCAAACAGACATCGATAACATCAAAATCTACTTCAAGTCAAACTTAAAAAATTCTTAAACTTTCAAAAATGCCCACTTTTCATAATAAGCGCCGAAATACTTCCGGACCACTCGATACTCAACCCGAACATATGCTCAAGTCTCAAATCACGATACGAACCTATTAGAACCTTTAAATCCCGATTCCGAGGTCATTTACTCAAGAGTCAACCCTTAGTAAATTCTTCCCACTTAAAGCTGCCGAATTTAGAATTTTCCATCCGAATCTACTCTGAACTTCCCGAAATTCAATTCCGACTAGGCGTACAAGTCATAAAACATGGAGTGAAGCTACTCAAAACTTCAAACAGCTGAACGACGCGCTAGAGCTCAAAACAACCGCTTAGGTCGCTATATAGATGGGGAACCCAATCATAGGCCATAGCTACATGGAGCAAACCAAGTGGCGGACCTCCTCGCAAAGGAAGGATCTAGGAAGGAAGTTTTGATAGGACCCAATTTTTGGCAGTTCCTCCGATATTTGCAAATGATGCAGTGTGGGTAGATATCTTAAGAACTGTATTTGAAAGAAAAACTAACATTTGTAATATTAACACAATTTCTGAATGAATGATTAAATTAAATCACATGCAAAGCTAATTATATATATTACTACAAATATTTCATAAAAGAATTTGGCTTTCCAGCCGTCTTGGGAAACTAGAGTTTAAGTAATAATCTCCATTAGATCTCAGTTTTGCTTTTGTTAACTCTAAATTATTCATACCACCCTGAATACTATATTTAATTTAGGTGAAATGGCCTTGTGGTCACTTAAACTTGTACATGTTTGCAAAGTTGATAGACGAATTTATAATTTTTTATTTGAACACTCCTACTTAAAAAAGGGTATTATAAACACCTCTGGTCGTTGACTATGCCCATGTGGAGGAGCTGTAGATGACATGACAATAATGTGTACATATCACTGCTATAAGGCAAGTAACTTATAATTTTTTTGAATAGTTTTTATAAAAGAACAAAAAGGACAATAAAGAAAAAAGGAAAAAAGCCAAAGTACTCATGTTTCTTAGTTACCCCTCTCTCGTCCCAGCTACACCTCTTTCACTCTCCTCACTCTTTCATCCCATCCTCCGTCCAACCTCTGCCTCTAGCCTTTTATTTTTTCTCCATAATATTTTCAGCATCAGGATGTGAATAAATCAATGGATACTCATCAAATCCAGATTCAAAGACACTTGTTTAATAAAATTCCTTTTTCTATCACTTTCTTCTCTTTTTTTATCTTATTAAAAAATTTCTCAATATTGTAATTCACAAAGTGATTTGGGTCTCTAAATTTAGTGATATAGGTCTTTTTTTTAAAAGGCTTCAAATGAGTTTTTGAATCAAAATCAAGAATTCGGGGAAAAATTCTAAAATAAATTCACTTTTTGGTAATTTCTCTGTTGTGTAAATTGAGATTTGGATCTTTTTTTATAATACCGTCGGAAAGACGATCAGCTAAAGTGTTTCGTCTGGGATCTTTCTTTTTAGATCTAGCCTTTGGCGGTATCTAGAGGAGAATTTCAAGAAGAAAAAAAAGGGATGATCAGAGAGGGTATGGACTAAATTTTTCTAGTAACTATTCTTTTTTCCGGTGGTATCCCGTTTATGTTCTCCGATCTAGTTTATTGCCGGTGTCAAAAAAGTGAAGGACTGATATTATTCTGTGAATCTTTGTATGGTGGTCTAAGTGAGGACACTATTATGGGGAGAAGGAATGAAGGATGTTCAGAGAGACATTTAAATGACAATAGCCGGAGAGATTTTGTCAATGAATTTTGAAGGTTTTCTGGTTGTATTACCATTGTGATGAGCAGATGATTCTAGTAAAAAAAGAAAAGGATAAAGAATTTCAAATTTTGATAAATTAATTCTTATCAAATGAGACGCACTAATTACATATGTCAAACAATAAAAGGCATAACATGTGTTGAAATCAAGGTTAGACAGCTAAAA
The DNA here is from genome assembly GCA_002018475.1 of Nicotiana obtusifolia. Lineage (NCBI taxonomy): Eukaryota > Viridiplantae > Streptophyta > Magnoliopsida > Solanales > Solanaceae > Nicotiana > Nicotiana obtusifolia. The sequence continues at coordinate 47,645 of MCJB01023907.1, forward strand.
TCTTGTTTCCGAGAGCATAGCTTCCGGAGGCAGCAAATTACAATATTAATAAGTAAGAAGACAAAATATTATTTAGCTTTAAACTCCTGATGATGCTAAGAAGAGCATGTAACTGAAACAGTAAGGATCCTGAGGGAGTAACAAAAAGCTATTATGGGCCATCTCTCACGACAGAATCAGGTCATGACGGAGTTGAGGCAGGCGTTGTTGGGTGCTTCCAACAACGCGAATGGATGAGGCCTAGTTTCTTCCGGTGCTCCCGCAAATCAAACAACGCAGAGCGTCGATAACAACACTCCGAGGGACCAAAAAAATAAGAGGAGACCAACCGACAGCAAGGAGATGAATGCAATCTCAGTTTCCAGTAGCAAAGGGAAGGAGCATGCAGTATAGTAATTACAAGAACTGGCGCCTGCTCCCGAGTCGAGCAAAGTCAACCAGGGAGAGGAGTTGTCGGAATCCTATCAGGTACCGACATATTTCTAGGTACCAAAAGAAACGGACGCAACAAAGTCCACAACTGAAGAATTAGAGCAAGTCGCATTGTTCGAAAACTCTTAGAGAGGAAGTTCTACTTGGGGACAAGAATAAACCCCAAGCTCAGGTAAGGATTTATAGAATGTCTTAAATTTAACGTTGTCTGTTTTGCATGGTCGCATGTGGATATGACAGGTATCCCGCCGGAAGTGGTTGTGCATAAACTAAGCTTAGATCCTAGCATCCCTCCAGCAAGGCAGAAAAACGTCCCATTGCTGAAGTCAGAAACAAATTTGTCAAAGAAGAGGTAACTCATTTGCTTGATATCGGTTCAATCTGAGAGGTAAAGTATCCTGACTGGCTAGCGAACGTAGTAATAGTTCCAAAAAAATAACAAATTTCGCACGTGCGTAGATTGTAAAGATCTAAATAAGGCATGCCTAAAAGACTCGTTCCCATTGTCGAACATTGAACAAATGATTGATACACGGCCGGGCACAAGTTAATGAGTTTCTTCAATGCTTACTTTAGGTACAACCAAATCAAGATGAACCCGAAGGATCAGGAATGAACTTCGTTCATAACAAACTTCAGCACATATTGTTATAATTTGATGCCTTTCGGGCTAAAGAACGCTGGAGCCATATATTAGCGGCTCGTATACAAAATATTTGAGAAACAAATAGGGAAAACCATATAAGTTTACATAGATGATATGCTGGTTAAGTCTTTGAACGCAGGTGATCATCTTAAACACTTGCAACAAACCTTTGACATCCTATAAGAAAACACAACATGAAGTTTAACCCCGAGAAGTGTTCATTCGGAGTCAGCTCTAATAGGTTCTTAGGATTCCTGGTGTCGCAAAGGGGGATCGAGGTCAACCCATAAAATTAAAGCCATCGAATACATCCCGGACCAGCTATCAAGCGTGAAAGAGGTTCAAAGGTTTATAGGAAGACTGGCCGCTTTAAGCAGATTCATTTTTCGGTGTTCAGAAAAATGCCATCATTTCTTTTCACTCCTCAAAAAGAAGAACAACTTCGAATGTACTCCGAAATGTCAGCAGGCTTTGAAGGATTTGAAAAGGTATTTGTCGAGCCCTCCATTACTGTCAAAATTGGAGGAAGGTGAATAGCTGCTGATCTACTTAGCGGTCTCGAGGTAGCAGTAAGTGGCTTTTTAGTCCGTAAGTACGAAGGTATGCAATCTCCTATCTATTATGTTAGTAAAATTTTAACGGGAGCGGAAACTCACTACCTACATTTGAAAAAATTGGCCTTAGCTCTCGTAGTTGCCGCTCGAAAACTTAGGCCTTATTTCCAATGTCATTCGATAGCCGTGGTGACTACTTTTGCGCTGCAGAATATTCTTCATAAACTTGAACTTTCAGGAAGGTTGGCCAAGTGGGCTGTTGAAATGAGTGAATTTGATAGTATAAACTTAGGACTGCGATTAAGTCACAAGTTCTGGCCGACTTTGTGGCCGATTTCAGTCCGGGGACTGTTACCTTTGGGTACCAAAGAAAAAGTGATGGTGTCAGAATCGACATCAGGAGTTTGGACTTTGTTCACGGATAGAGCTTCCAATATGAAAGGGTCTGGGCTCGGCGTAGTACTAATCACGCCCTCGGCGGAAACCCTAAGGCAGGCCATAAGAGCCGTTCCTCTGACCAACAATGAAGCAGAGTATGAAGCTTTGATTGTAGGACTCGAGCTGTCCCGGGGACTGGACTCTAAGGTCATAGAAATCAAATGCAACTGCCAATTGCTATTAAATCAGGTCTACGGGATTTTCGAAGCCAAAGAGAAATGCATGCAACAGTATGTAGTGAAATTCCAGGCCCTGCTCGCATAGTTCAGGGAATGGTCAATTATTCACATCTCGAGAGAAGAAAATGCAAAGGCAGGCACACTGGCCAATTTGGGATCATCCACGGAAATGAAGAGATCGGACTCTGGTACGGTCGTGCAACTTATGCATTCGGTATTAGATGCAGACAACTATTATGAAGTAAACGCGACCAATTTGGTCTGGGACTGGCGAAATGAGATCATTGACTATCTCTAGCACGCAAAACTGCCTGAAGATCCCAAGGCATCTCGAACACTGCGCACTAAAGCAGCTCGATACAGCTTTAAGAGAGGTTAATTGTATAGAAGATCCTTCCAAGGCCCGTTAGCTCGATGTTCCGAAGCTAACTATGTCATGAGAGAAGTCCACGAAGGGATCTGTGAAAATCACTCGGCCGTGGATTCCTTAGTGTTAAAGCTAATTAGAGCAGGATACTACTGGCCTCAGATGGAACAAGACGCTAAGGCTTATGTGCATAAATGCGATAACTGTCAATGCCATGCACCGTTAGTACATCAACCGGTAGAGCTATTACACTCAGTTTTATCGCCCTGGCCACGCATGAAGTGGAGAATGGATATAGTCGGTCAGCTGTGGCCGGCTCCCGGTAAGGCAAGATTTTTTTGGTTTTAACTGACTATTTTTCTAAGTGGGTTGAAGCAGGCCCTTACCAGAAAATCCGCGAGCACGAAGTGGTAAATTTCTTGTGGAAGAATATAATTTTCAGATTCGAGATACGAAAAGAGAAAGCCTGCAACAACGGGCCACAATTTATAGGCACAAATGTCACAAAATTCTTTAAAGACTTGAAAATCAAAAGGATCACATCATCGCCATATCACCCTAGCGCAAACAGTCAAGCAGAATCAACAAACAAGCTGATTATTCAAAATCTCAAAAAGAGATTGGAAGCAGCCAAAAGCAGATGGCCCGAAGAGCTTCCAGGAGTACTATGGGCACATCGAACAACAGCCAAATCAAGAACGGGAGAGCCTTCTTTCTCTCTTGTATATGGAGCAGAAGCCTTGATTCCGGTGGAAGTAGGGGAACCTACCTTGAGATATTTTCGGGCGGATGAAGAAACAAATAATGAAGTAATGTTGGCCAAATTGGAGCTGCTCGACGAACGCAGGGACTTAGCGCATATAAGGATGGCAACCCAAAACAGAGAATGGAAAGATATTACAATTGAAGAGCCAACCTCTGTTATTTCAAAGTATGAGACATGGTTTTAAGGAAAGTAACTCAAAACACCCGGGAGCTCAACGCAGGAAAGCTGGGACCGATGTGGGAAGGCCCTTACCGGGTTTCAGCTATCACCGAGGAAGGGTCATACGAATTGGAAAATTAAAACAGAGTAAAGTTGGCCAACAACGAGAATGTGGCACACCTCAAAAGATACTATTGCTGATGAGCCTCGCTTATACTGAAAGTATGTGCTGCAATCTTTTTTCCTTCGTCCAGTTTTTGTCCCAATTGGATTTTTCTAACAAGGTTTTTAACGAGGCAGCAATGAAAACATACTACGAAGGAAATTTCCTCAACAGAAATAAGATCTTTAAATGACAAGACATGCAAGCAACGAGCCACTACGGAGCGGCTAGATAGTCTTTTGCTCGATATCAAAGCTCCTACCGGGAAATAAAGTTTGCTATCGAGCCAAAGGTTACCCGACCGTTCACGAGTGCAAGCCACTGGAGGATTGTTAGATAATCTTTGGCTCGATATCAAAAGTTCCTAAGGGGAAGTGAGGCTTGCTGTCGAACTAAAGATTATCTAACCCTTCACTAGTGGAATCTTTAAAGAAGCAAGACTTCTAGTGTTCAAATTCGCATTCTTCGTATCCGAACACTGAGGGGAGGAATGATATGAGAATACGACAACAATGATTGCCACATCGACCAAAACTACGAAATTCGGATATCAGGCCGGGGGAGTGCGCGGCCAGCTCCGTAGAAATAAGTTGTACAAGTTATCCACAAGTAATGGCAATTTCTTTTTAGCACAACGAATACTTATGTACTTGTGAAAATGAAAGGAATAAAGTAAAGTCCTTTTATTTTTATCTTGTTTCTTGTCCTATCGATGAATTAATTTTATCATTTAAAAGTTAAACAAGTACTATGCTAGTGCCGTAATGAACAGGAGACGTCCTCTTTAAGAGTACCGTAAATATAAGAGGACCCTCTCTTATGAAACCCCTCACGGAAAAAGGTTGATTCCGGAAGAACTTATGCCCGAAATCCAAATGCTATCGGGGAAAAATACACTCAACGCCTTGCATAATTCGACGTAAAGAGAAATTTTGCGCAATACTTAAACGGAAAGTACGCAAAGAAAAAGACTTGCAATATACTTAAACGAAAAAATAATTTTTTATATAACAAACGTGCCAAGCATCACAAGTACAAAAATATGGAAAAGAAAAGCAAAGTGAAAAGAAAGCAAAAAACCAAGCTACTGCAACCCCAGAATTCGGAGGAAGGGATGCATTTGCACCCCCAAGAGAAGTAGGCACGTCCGCCACGGCTCAATATCTTAGCCTTCACCATCTTGGCCTTCTGGTTCTTCTTCAGTTCCCCAGAACTCAGACTGGAACCAGAAGAGTCGGTAACATCTAGTTGGACCGGGAGACCCTTTCGGGCAGTTGACTCTAGCTCACGGCCTTAGCAATTTCGGCATCAAAGTCAATGATGCCCCCTTTGTCCTTTTCCAAGGTTTTTCTCATCATGATGTACATAGAATACATTTTTTCAACAATGAGGGAAGCCGCTAGGCACTGAAGTTCTTCTTTAAGACAATCAACCTCGGTCGAAAGGTTATCCCTCTCAGATCTAACGGCCAGGAGGCTGATATCAAGGTCACGGACACCGTAGTTAAAAACTTTATTATGCCCCCATAACTCTCTTATGCCTCTCTTCTAATCGGGCATACTTCTCCTCGATAGCGGCAACTTCTTCAGCTTTGAAGTTCAAGGCTGCCTCAAACTTATTCAATCTTTCAATAGAAGCAACCTCGCGATCGGATGCAGCAAAAATGACATTCTAGACCTCGACCAATTTTGCCTTAGCCTCTTCAAATTGTACCCTTAACAAGGGGGCATCTTGGCCAAGGATCACTACCTCTTGCTCGCTTTGCTACAACCGAGCCTCTAACTCAGCGGCCTAAGCAGTTTGTTCTTCCAGTACCGAGAGGCGAGCAGCAACTTGATCCCATTTGACCAACAATTGATCGCGCTCGGAGGTGAGTTTTTCCTTGTTAAGGATCAACCTCTAAAGGCCCTTGGAAGCAAGGAAGTTAGCCTGCAAAACAGAAGTACAAACTAAAAGCCCTGCCATGACAAACATAGAAGAAATAATAAAGGAAACAAAGATTTTTCCGTCGATGCGTTGTGCATGGCATTGTTCAACAAATATCCTCAAGAGAAATTGTATTTTATTCCTATCCTTTTATGAAGCCAGAGGCTTCAGATAATTAGAAAATTTCACCGGCCGGGACAGCTGATGGCATCCGGTAAAGACCGAAAGGGAAACACTCCTCCTCCTCTGAGGATCTTCAGAGAGGGCAAAATAATTATGCCCCAAATTCCCATAAACTGGGGAAGAGGGACATCATCCTCTCAAACGAATGCGATCGGTGAAGATGATGTAAGCAGTTGCTGGTGGCGAAGGCAACGTTGGCGAAGAAGGAGATGAAGCTGATGGTGTTGTAGGTTGAGAAGCAGCTGCAGCAAAAGCAGTGTTAGTAGTTGGTTGCTCATCAACCGAAGATGGGAGAGACTCGGTACCCAGCCTCACGGTACCGAGAACAGCGAGTGGGACTCGAAAGCGGGAGTTAGAATCTTCCACCATATTGAATTCCCCCAGAGCGCCAGGACATTGTCCTCGGTTGGCGTAACTAGCTCAACAGATTGAGCATTTTGTTGAGCTAATTAAGGTCGTCGTTTTCTATGAAGCCCCTCATCACTGGCTCCTCCATCATCGTCGATCACCATAGTGTCTATGGCTGGCTCGGGCGCGACACTCTTCGCCTTTTATTTTTGCCCTCGGTTGTGGAGAAATGTTGCCTTTTTTTATTGCATGTTCTCCGGTCTAGGACTCCGAGAAGAAGCACTTGTACCGGAAGCAGGCTTGGTGACACCTGTTCGGGTAAAAGCCTCCTGCAGCAACCTTGCCGCATCCGTCGGTTAAGCCAAAACGTCCTACTCGGGGACGGTAACAGAGCCCTGCAGAAGACCTGAGTTCAACACGAAAGAAAGGTTAACCGGTTTTCCTATACAAGAAGTAAAAATAAGATAAGTTAAATCTAACATGATATTTGGACTTCCACCCATATTTAAGGGCTAGTTCTTCCCACTTACGGATCTCAGGCGTATTGACTTCTAGAATTTTTTGGACCCACTGGTCCAAGCCTTCAACCTTATGAAGTCTATCGAATTGCTGAAATAGGGGAAAGAAGAAGGATTGATAACAACATGAAACAATCTTTAACCAGAAGAAAAAACAAACAATGAACTTACGCGTACGGTTCCATAATTCAGCAAAGGATGGTGTCGAGGCCGGAATTCCTTCTCCCGTCGCCAGCTTTTCTACATTTCATTCTCCGGCAAATTTGCCGGCGAACTTTTTATCTATCCTCTTTCTTGTTTTTTTTCTTTTGTTATACTATTCATTTTCTAATTGTGTCTTCTTCTCCTTTTCGGTGACACCTCCAACCCCCCCCCCCCC
>MCJB01023907.1:54722-94219 GCA_002018475.1 Nicotiana obtusifolia
CCCATCCGGCTTTTATCGACCATCTCCATCTTTATTGTAAACCAGCCATGTCTGGCCATTTTTTTGGCTAAGTCTGAACTGTAAACTCCGTTCTTCATCCCACTAAATTTCAGCATCTTTCATCGTCTCAGGCACTGATTGAGTTTGGAATTCCCGGCGAGCTCGAAGCCGGAAATAATGGTGCTCCGACGACTTTCTCTAACCCGGAGAGTAATAGAGTTAGCTCTAGATAACTCCCTTAACAGTAAATCCTAAACTCTCAATTCAATTTCATTAATAAGCTTTTAGCTCTCCAGAAGCTAACGTGTTAAGCCATCAGCCTTCAAAGAAATGCCTTGACAATAGTTGAATCACGGTTTTCACTTTACATTAACATATTCCATACATGTCCCTTTTATTTGCTTCAAGTTTGGAGGGAAAGGGTTTTTAGGGTTACAGCGGAGGGTATAATTGTTGTTCTTGGAGGTGTGATTGGATATTTCGAACAAGAAAAAGGAAAAAAAAAAAAGAGAAAGAAAATTAAGTTACAATGATAATTAATTAAGTATAGTTAATTGTGAAATATCCAATTAAAAATGACACATGTATGTATTATTAGTTTAAAACTTATTTCTTACACTTGACATGCCTCCAAGAGATTGAGTTCACTTTCTTTGTCGCCTCAGCGCACACAAGGGAATAATAATCCTAGTTAAAGATAGCCAAGGGATACTTGTGCATTTTCCACATAAACACCGATAAAAGCGATGCTGAATGCTGAGATTACTTTTTTTAATCCCTCTTACTAACTTAAGCTAGAACAACCAAACGACTTCCTGAAGCTACACGTGTTGAATAATTTAGTTGCATTGTAGTGTTTCATGGAACTTTAGAAGTTCATCAACAAACGTGATTTTTGCTTTATTTTCAATCTAAAAATAATCTTCTTAAAAATAAATAAAAAATGATCACGTTTATTGAGCGTGACATAATCCTAGTACAGATTCTGCGCTATATAGTTAATTCCGCACGCAAAGTTTCTACAATAGTATAAGATGGATAAAAGCAACAAAAGGCTATTTTTTGGACAGTGCGAAAAGGAAGCTCTGCAACTTGAACAAAAGTGAGAAACGGTAGCGAATCGATTCTGCTTACTCTCACCCTGCCGTTAACTCTGTTTACAGACGGTACGTATTATTTTTTTCTTCTTCGTTGTTTCCATTTTCTATTTTTTTCTCAGTCTAGAAGTTCTTCATTTTTTTTCTTTGATTTTTAGCTGCTCTCAACCGGGTAGTAGCCATGATTATCATATGGGGTTATGTAAAAAAAAATGGTAATAGCTGATTAAAGTGATGAGCTTACTTAAAAATGGAAGGATCATGGCTGCATTAACACATCAATCGGCAACATTTATTGTTATCTGCTTTGATTGTTAGCATATATGACTTGACCTCATAACGTGCATGTAGCCGATTTCACTGAGGCGCAACCCTAGAAATTGAAGGGTCATGCCTACATTACCATCTCTGGAAGACAAAATATTACTTCATTAATTATAGTATTAAAAACTACTAGGTGATTTCTTCCAATCTGTCCAAGCCTTGGTGGACATAATTACTTAGTATTTGTCATTGTGAGAGGTGGCAAATACCAGGTGGAATAGCTGAGATGTGCAGAAGCTGGCCCATACACCACCATCATAAAAAAAATAAAAAGAAACTTGACTTTTCATTCTTTTTTGTTTTTCTTTTGAGCTTTTGCAGCTTTATACATATCAAGATCTGGACAGCAAAGTTAGTTGATCTGTTCTTGAGAATACAAAGTAGTCGAAAGAATTTGCAAAAGGGAAATGGACCATCTATTTGAATTTTAATAAATTGCCTAGATACTGTTACATCATTCTTCTGGCTTTAGTTGGCATGAACATACTTTTGACATCTTACTATGCCTTGGTTCACCCTTCCTCCCATTTTTATTTTCTAAACTAAAAGTTTTAGCTGATATTTTCGTGAGTTTCATATACTATATAGGAGTTAGAAGTTTCTGGGGAGACATACTCTGTACTGGGAGGAGATGGGATGCGACAAAGAAGCATCTGATGAGTGCAAGCAAAATGGCCTCTTGTTTCAGGGAAAGAGGGTTTCTTCTTTCTTTAAAGTGATGATCGACAAAAGTTTCTGCAAAATTCTGGTAGAATGTGATTTTTTCTTTGTGTGCTTGCTTTCTTAACTTAGTTTAAAGTACTCGTTATAAATGTACTGTTGGTTTTGATAACCATATTTGCAATTTCCAGTCATTCTTGAAGTTATATGTCTACTTTTTGATGACATCCTTTTGCTTAATATTTTGAAGCTAATCTTTATTATTACTGTAGTTTTTTCTCATCAATGTAGTTAAAATCTGTGAAAGATTAAAGGACTGAAAAAGCATTTCCCAAATATGAACTTTAGCGTACCCTTTAGGTTCATGATTGTACTCTATACTATTTTCCGCGGTATCCCAAGATGTCTTAGGAACTCAATCCGTCAATCGTCAATCTTTCAATGGAAGAAACAAGGCTACAACACCTAGCTAACTAGCAGGCATCAAGTTATTAATTAAAAGACCTTTTCTAAGTTTTAAATTAGGTAAATGACCTCAAGTTATTTTTAATTGGTGGATAACCCTTTATTTAGATTAAAGAACATTAAAAAAAATGTCGATTTCTTTTTGTCCTTTTGTCTTTCCATGTTTGGATTAGTTTCAATTAAATCAACCACTAGTCGTTCTTATCAACTACCTTCTTGGTCGATTATCACCCTATTGTCGATAATCAACCTCCTTCTTGGTCCTTCATCAACCCATGATCACTAATCCAACTTTCTTCCCAGTCGATTATCAATTAATTCTTGGTGGATTATCACCCCTATTGTCGATAATTAACCTCCTTCTTGGTTGTTTTTCAACTCGTGGTCGCTAATCAACCTCCTTCTTGGTCGATGTAGGTCATTTTCAACCTCCTTCTTGGCTATTTATCCATGACCACTAATCAACCTCCTTCTTGGTCAGGAGGTCATTTTCTTAGTTTCAATCTTAAGAGAAGAAAATAAAGGTAAACGAAAATGAAAGTCATTTCCTTAATTGAAGACTTACAGGGTCCTTTCAGTTAAATCTTCTCAAGATTCTGATATTCTGGACATGTCCACTAGTGTTTCAGTTTATTCATCCCCTTGTATCTTCAATCCTTCTTGTCATATACTAAATTTAACTCCTCATAATCATCCTGAATCTATACATTAATTCTACTTCAGCAAACGTGGCTGAAAATATATTTTTTACTGGAGCTTCTTTCTGGGTGTTTTGACTAACGTGAAACGCCTCTAGATCTTTTCTTTTCCTCATATGGAAGGCCTTCCAAACACTCCTAAAAAATTAAAATAGCATATCAGCGTATTTAAAGCAATACACTGCACAGAAAACAGTTATGGTATTGAACCTCATCCTTACATGGCCTTTGAGATCGTAAAATCAGATTCTTACTTGAATCTAAAGAGGGATTTTAGCAGATTCCTTTGAACTCAGAAAGTCAAAGCTAAAGAATATCCCTTTGGATCGAAACTGAACGAGGCGATAAAAAGCTCAGAAATGATAAACTCTGACATAGTTAGCAAACTACAGGATTATTAGGACCAATAAACACCAGAAAAGTGGTTAACTTATTTTAATGAAATCAAGGTCTTGCTTATGTTCAGAGCTTCTGACTAAATTTCATTTGGGATAAGATTTGAACCTTTCCATTCTGAAATTAACAGATTAATGAAGTACAACTTAACTGATAAAATTTCAAGTGAATGCTCCACTGAAATATGAGATCCGTATTCGCTCTATAACAACTTTAAGAAGATAGTGAATAAGTGATCTGATATTTGATAATCAAATGGAAGAAGAACTCAGTTAGGAACCATGACAAGTGTAGAAATAATGAGAGAAGATGCCAATGCACGAGGCATAGAATCTGTACCTAATAAAGGAGGAACGGTTGAACTAATAATATGTGAGCTGTGTAAGTCTACCACATTAAAAAATTTGAGAGAACACAAAATTTATACCAACTAAAGGATCTTTACCATCGCAAGTTTAATTTTGATTCAACACGCCTATGCAGGAGGTGTAGGATCTGTACCAACTATTACCAACTAAAGGAGGAATAGCTGAAGTAATAATTATGTGACCTGTAAGTCCTCAACATTGACATACCCAAGATATGGTAGCATAACTGGCAGAACTCTTGCACGCTGTATTCAGAATGATCGAATCAATGGAACTCGGAAGAAAACAGAAACAAGTTCTTACACCCAAAATGATCGGAAGGATATGCAGGCAGAAATGAACCATAACTTGCATTAGAGTTTCAATTTTCTCCTCAGCTAAGGATAAACAATTCTGAGGGAATAGAGCTACATCATATTTGAACTGAGAAGGATTATCTATATGTTAACAAGATTGGGAGTTCCTGCAGTCACTTGTAAATGGCATAAGTCTGCAGGAATATATTGCTTATCAAAATAAACATATGAATAAATAAATGCAGGAATATATCGAATATAAGTTACAGCTTCTGGAATAACACCACAACAGCTATTATGTGCCCTCATGATCGTTATATGTGCTCCAGGTAAATGACTTACCATAAGGAGGTTGTTACCTACTATTACTGATCATTTAATGATACAGTTTACTCTGGTAGCTCAGTTTGATCCTCTTCCCATAAACTTCAGTGAGATATACCTTATTTTTCTTATAGGCCACACCCTAAGTTGTGCAATGAATGCAAATTAATGAAAAGATGAAAAATCTCTTGAAAAGGAAATTTTATGATACTTCTGCTATGGAACTTCGTGAGAAAACTGATTAAAAATTAGTACTGAAAGTGGTGGCTACTAACTTTTTGGATTTGAGAAACAGGTTTTTGACCTACTTCTTGAAAATATCAAAACAACTTTATCTTTGCGTTTATGGTCCTCCTCCATAGTTTTGTATAGATTTTTTTTCTTTTTAGGATAACAGAAGACGTCTATCCTCTTCATGGTTCTTTACTATTATATGCTGTGTCATTCGCGCTATTACCATAATACATAGTTGATACTATTGTTTGCTACTTGTTGCTTTATCTCCACTGTTCGTTGAGCCGAGGTTCTATCGGAAACAACCTCTCTACCTCTATAAGGTAGGGGTAAGGTCTTCGTACACACTACCCCGACCCCATTTATGGGAATACACTGGGTTTGTTGTCGTGTTGTTGTTGTTTAGAAGACGTCTATCCTCCATTTCAGAAAAGAAGACGTCTATCCCATTTAGCATTCTCATGATTCCAAAATCCTTAGATATAACTACAAATTTATTAAAGGACACTACATAAATAGCACTACTTAGCCAGAATTCTTTTCCATAAACTCATCCCTTCATGCTTGTTCCTAACCTAGTGATGCAGAATAGGGAGAAGTAGATTTCAATTATGACTAGTAAATATTTGCTGCTACTTTTAATATAATTCAGATGTTTTGCATTTTTGCCATTTTGGAAGACCTTGCAGAATGCATATATAACCTATAGAGAAGTGAGCTAATCCAACTAATCTGCTATTGAATTAGATATATAATAGGCTTGATTTCTTCTTTAGTTATGGTAGAGTTCGGTGCTATATCTACCGATTCATTCAAATAAACTGAGTGCAATAGTATCTATCTGATCTTCCTTTCCACTATCATCCAGAATGTCTTAGAATTTTCTTTAACCACTTGAATTTCCTAATACTAGTTATCTTTCGGTATGTATCTATGCACTTGATAATGATCATGATCTGCATTTGTCAATTTTTGCAGTAGAGCCCAAAAGGCCTGTTTAAGTTTTAGAACTCATGCCAAACACCTTTGAGTTCTGAAACATCATATTTTCAAAGGATTACCTGCTCTTAATAAACAAGAAAATCCTGGAAAGAATTCTTCAATTTTCACAAGCTATTGCTTCTAAAATGAGTATTCAGTGCCTCCTTAACTTCCCCAAACGAAAAAAAAAGATTATATGTTATATTGCTTTAAAGTCACTCTGCTGGAAGTATTAAGAAGGCAACTTTCCCGTTTTCAAAGACCTTAACACAAAAATGAAATGCTCCATAAATTTTAGAGAGACAACTGCTTATGAGCAACTTTAGTAATTGGGACCTGCAATAGGTGTTCTCGTGGACTTTCTTCCTCTCCCACAGTCCATGCACTTTAAGGAGCTTTGTCAAACCTATCCATTCACGCATCATGTGATTCTGTATATTCTTTTAGTTACTTGAAAAATGTGTAAATTGTTTAAAGTTAACATCATTTCTGGAATGATGATTCAAATCTTCCTTAAGTACCTCTCAAGTTTTTAGTGGGTTGGTCATAAATCATTGATTAAGCCTTGAACTTCTTACAGGAATATATTTAACTGTGGTATCTAGGTATTTGCATATTTGTGAAGCTTATTTGTAGTTTACTGCAATTTGGTCTCCGGTAATATTGCGGTTAACAAACCAATTTTCATTGTTTTATTTTCTTTAGAAAATATCTGGCAAAAATGCATCAGTTACTATAACTTCTTCTTTAATGTCTTCTACTTTATGTTGATCAAATGAAAGGTGTGCATTGCTATCAAGACGCCTTGGCATTTGTTTTATAAGCAAATGTACCATGCAGTACTCAAAAGACTTCTAAGGATATGGTCATAAACCTGCTTCTTTATCCTAGCATTTGAGTTATGTGTCGATTTTGTGTTATTTCTTAGTTTTAACTTTTGCAAATTCTTTTCAGTACTTTCCCCCCATGTTTGCTCGATCAGTTTCACACCTGACTGATCAGGAAACTTATCTGGAGGACTCGAGCGGACAGAGATGGAGGGTAACTGTATGTAACCATAAAGGTTCACTTGCTATCCAACAGGGATGGCCTAAATTTTCATCTGAACATGGTCTGAATCTGGGCGACTTCTTGGTTTTCTACTATGTTGAGGGTCAGTACTTCATTGTTCAAATATATGATAAAAGTGGTTGTCAAAAGATCAAGTTCTACAGTGACTTCGGCAAAGGGAAAAGAAAAACAAGGACTTATCCAGACGCAACTTCCCAGGTTAAGCTGCTTCAGACAACTGATATAAATCCAGTCAACAAAATGAGTAAAATATCTGCTGTATCAGAGTCCGAAAAGGTCACATGCAAGACACATATTACAAAGTTTGCAACGAACATTGATGCTGACACTGGGAAGGGACAATTAGTATATCCAGCTGTATACGTGGACGAATCGTTTTGTATGATTGATAGAGATGCTCAATATCATCAAGGAGACGACAGGTTGTGCTTACATCTGTCAAGTTTTGAAATGCCAGCATGCAAACCTCTTGCAGAAGGATCTAGCAGTATTTTAAAAGCTGACAATGGAAATTCTAATCATGTTGAAACCAATTTAAGATCACAAACAGAACCAAATTTAGTAGTTGTTGCTGACTACTTAAATTCAGAAGAATTGTTGCCAAAGTTTGAGGCTGAAATCACGGGAACTGATGTGGTACCAGCGGAAGATATTCCACTTTTGTGTCAAAAAGATCAAAATGATTGTCCGACTGGTATTATGTCTTCTTCATTCTTGAAACATGCTGCAAATGTCAACAAAAATGATGACATATCAAATGTCACCAAATACCAAAATCTTTGGATGAGTACTGACACTAGTTAGTTGCCTTTGCCCATTTCATTTTATCAATGTCTTATTATCCTTCATATAATTTAATTGACTCCGATTTCTTTTCCTCACCCACATGATGAATATAATCGACTCTCATATGATGTTGCAATCTGACAACAAAGATGGTCACTGCACTGGCAGTAATCCAATTACTAGAGAGATATCCAATGAAGCATCTCAATTCGGTAAGCTTCTGATCGCCTCAAATTGTTAGGAATCTTTTTGTTTTTGTTGTGTTGCGTCAATATACATGTTAGTGATATGTCTATCTTGAGTTGAGGCAGCAAAGGCTCAGCTATAGCTTGGTTTTGCTCACACTATGCCGAGCTTGTCCTCAGTCTTGAGCTGGTTTGGAATGCAGTCTCAAGTCGAGCTTAGATTCCATAAAGATCCACTTGTAGGCTCGTGAGCACAGCGGAGTCTTTTGTTCTTTGTGGTGATTAATTGTATACCAAATTACATTACTGTCCTTAGTGTATGTGTTGGAAGACCCTAAATTTTGTTCTTTACTCGTCAGCTTCAAAAACTAGTCCTCTCTCTTCTCCCAGTACTCATCACTATAAACCCTTCACTGCTATTCATTTCGTTGTCCTATCCATCTAACTTTCTTATGTTTTTCCTCGTAAACCTTTTCCGTGAAAACGTTGTTTCTACCCTCCATATTTGACATCATCAAAGATTTGGCTTCAACGCTACGTTCATGCTAAGCAGTATCTATTTCATAATTAATTCCTTCGTTCGAAGAAACTGCTAGGTATTTTGTAATTCTAATTATATTTGAACTTGTAAATTCGTTTTTCTTGAACCTGGGGAGAATATTGGGTGAAATATCCTTAATGGTATTGTCACAGCAATTTGGAATTCCCCAGAAAACTTGCTTCTCTTATATGTTGACATCCAATCTCATCGAAATGTTTTCTCTTTACTTGGTAACAGAGCCTCCACGATCTTGGTAAAGACTTAAGTAGTTTTCACACAGCGCTTCACATTATCGATTCAGCCAGAATTTTTTTTTCTTTCAGTTGTACTATTCTTACCTTCTTTTGGCGACTGTTCCTGCTGCACAACTCCTCTTTCCAATGACTGTTTTAGTAGCATCAAGCTTTTTTGTTAATCTTTCAAGAGGCACTATGTTTCTTCTTGGTAATTGCTCTGATAACGCCAAGTTTCTTTTTGGTCCATTCCATTTGGCTCCGCCTCTATACTGGCTATTCTTATAGCGTTTTTCTTGTCATTAGTCCAAAACGTTTTTTGGTTACTCTTCAACTGTCAATTAAATCTAAGTCGATGATTTCATCCCAGTACCTCTTTTTGGTGTAAGAAGAACCTATGGTTTAGGGTGTCCAATCACTGATGATTTTCAAGGCAAAGACTTACACCGCCCTTTTCTTTCTGATGATTTGTTCGCTATTCCTATGATTTTTTATATATCTTGTTTTCAAACTAAGCGGTAAGCAAACCCACTTTGAGTTTGGTGGTCTTGTTGAAAGTCAAAGGAATCATTAAGAATATTGTGTAAAATATTCTTAATGATTATTTCCTAAGATTTGCATCTCAAGAATTAAAAAACTTCTTATTTCGTGTAACTCAAAATGGTAGAGTTCTTTTGAATGTTGTTAACAACCATCTTAAAGTTTTCTCTCTTCTCCAACTTGAAATTGTGATTGAAATTTGTTTTGGTGTTGATTTCTTGTTTGGCCTGAGATGAATCTAAATTAGTAACATGATTAGTGAGGATTTATATCGTCAACACCAACTTGTTGGGGCTGAGGCATAGCTGTTGCATTACTGGATTTCTGGTGTCTTTGGAAAGGATATAATTAATTATTCTATTCGGAATTTTTGGACTCACACTTAAGAGTTCCAATATATAACCTAACTTATTTTGATTCCTTTTTATTGATTGTGCTAATCATGTCCTCCATGGTCTTTAAATGGTTCTTACTCCTCCCATCCCACAAGACAAGAGCCTTTCCAATCATATATGCCCCTTACAAGCCCCCCTAGGCCAGTAGCATAGCCAGAAATTCCAACAAGGGTGTTCAAACTTTAAACAAGTCAATAGTAATTTTTTTGTCGACGAATAGTATACCAAATTTTTAAAATCAAACTACGCAACATTTAGCTAAACAATAAAAAAAAACTTTTAATAGAATTATAGTTTTATACGCCAAAATAAAAATGGAAAAGGGACAAAAATGCCATTGAACTAGTAAAAATAGATCAATAATGCCCTCCGTTTACCTTTTGGCACAAAACAAGCCCTTACCGTTAATCAATTGGAGCAAAAATACCCTTCCCACCTAATGGAGCACCACGTCAGACAGCCTCAAAAACCAGAACTTCCAATCACTTGATTCCTCCTTGAATAACTCTAACACCACCATCTTTTAGACATAGCAGTGACCTATCTTCTAACAAACATCCAAAAGAAGCCACCGGTGGAACTCCATTGCAACGCCAACCCTCTGCCATCAATTCACCTGCACATCGGTCATCTACAACTCTAAGCCTTAATCAACAAAAAAAAAATGACTGGAAATGAAAGATACCAAACTGAAAACCTTAACAAAAGTCGCTCCACTTTCATCCTTTTCTGGTGAGAATTTCCGATAGGGGGTGTGAAAGAGAAATGCTACCGGGCAGCAGTGATATCTCTGCTCCCTTGAAATAACTATAGATGATGGAGATGGTGAGAGTTGGTCTAATAAATGATGGAGAAGCGAAATATTTGGGAGTAGTCTTGGTCCCTCGAGAGAAATGGGAGGTAGCTGGTTGTTTTCCTTTTTATGGTGATTGGTGAAGGTGAATGTGGTGAATGTAGTAAATTTTGGACTGAGTGATTAAGATGAACAGAGGTGGAGGCATGGTGGATTTTTCGCTAATTTTGCTTTAGGTTTAGATAATGAATATGATATTTGAATAAGAAACAAAAAATCTACAACAATTTATTTAGTGGACTTTCAAAGCTTTCAGCGGCAGCAATGGCAGTCACTAGCAATGGTTTAATTTTCAGAAAATGATGTGCATGATAAGAGAATGAAGGGTCTGTCCACGCTGGAGTTCCATATCAGCAATAGTATAATTTTTTTTATTTTGGTTTCATCTGACGCGGTGCTCCGTTAGGTGGCAAGGGCATTTTTGTTCCAATTGATTAAAGGTAAGGGTTTTTTTGTGCCAAAAGGTAAACGGAGGGTATTATTGATCTATTTTGAATAGTTTAAGGGCATTTTTGGCCCTTTTCCAAATTAAAAATAACAAAAAGACAACATTAAAAATTTTACTAATAAAAGTAAGCATAAAATCAAAGGAAAGCGAGTCGAGGGAATTTGTATTTTGTAGAGAGCTTTTGTTGAAGAAATTTATGTAGAGCTTGACTTTTGAATTATAAAATTTATTTAAGAAATAACTTTTAGTTAAAAAATTACTTTTAAGATTACTTGTTTATTTCTACATAAATTTTAAGTTTTATGAGTTGTTTTATTAGAATTGTTTTGAGAATCAAATAGACCATAAATGGTGATCTCCGTTCAGTTTTGGCAAACAAAATGCGCAAAACATTGAACCCGTGAACAACACGTCACTTTGGACGCCCTGAACTGCTGAATTACCTTACTCAACTATGTCAAATATTATATATAACCATATAAAGTAGTATTTAACTTATATACGCAGTATAATTTTTCGGCAAAGGGTGTGCGCTTGACCACCCTTGGCATAAGGTGGCTACGCCACTGCCTGAAGCTACGCTACTCTCCCTTGCCAGCCCACATCCACCTTCCTTAAACCCATCCTGACCATCTTGCTGCTTCCAAAGTAGAACAAAACCCTTACCCTTTATAGAATTCTATCACATATCCGAAGTGCATCTTTTGTGTCACTCTTTCTTAGCCTGGATTGTAGGAGAAAATGATATAGGTCAAAAGTGGGAGTCTTTAGGCTAAGGACCAATTGAGTTGGTACTAAGGTTCCTAAAATTTTCGTTTTCTCACGTTATTATCCACTTCTTGAGAAGCTTTATTCTCAGTAGCACCCCTGAATGTAATCACCGAGGCTTTGCATGAGCTTCAAATCAACTCGATAGTGGCTCCAATGTGATAGGGTTAACTTTAAGACCAGGACAATGATGAAGCAATTAGTACTGTGTATAAAAAGGGATTCAATCACAATTTCGGTCATTCATTAGGGAGATAGATATGACTCGCTCCCCCTAAACAGTCATTCTCGCCTTTCCTAGCTGGGTTGGTTAAATTGGGAATAGGAATTAAGAGTTTTGGCACAAAATTGCTGGTTTTAATTTAGGCCTGGTCAAACTTCTCAACCTTGAGCTTTTTTCCTTTCCTGATGGAGCTGAAGTTGAGCCAGAAATTTTGAGCTGTATGAAGCTCAGCACCGTGCCTGATTACCTCTAGTCAACCCTGGATGGTGCTTGATCGGCTCGTATACATCCTTATATTGTGACTTTATTGGATTTTTACATGGTAAATGTTTTTGCCACATGAAGCAAGGGAAACAAGACTAGTCAAGAAAGAATTTAAGGAGATAGCAGCAAAAGATTATTATCCTGCTAGAGCAATAAGTGGTATGCTTTTTATTTCATTCTTATATATTTTTACAACTTATTTTAAACTTTGATTTCCTTTCCCTAGCTTCACCATGCCTGATTACCTCTAGTCAACCCTGGCTGGTGCTTGATCGGCTAGTATACATCCTTATATTGACTTTATTGGATTTTTACATGGTAAATGTTTTTGCCACATGAAGCTACGGAAACAAGACTAGTCAAGAAAGAATTTGAGGAGACAACAGCAAAAGCATATTATCCTGGTAGAGCAATAAGTGGTATGCTTTTTATTTCATTCTTATATATATTTTTACAACTTATTTGAACTTTGATTTCCTTTTTCATAACTGCAAATTGCCATTTGCATGTTTGTGCTGTGCTTTGACTGCCTTTGAGCATCTTCTTCCTGCTTTCTGTTGTGATGTACAAGATTCAGGAAAGGAGCCAGCAAATTGTAATGAAAAAGTCATCAAAAGTGAGCCTGCTGATTCAGGAGACATGCCATCTCTTACGGCAGTCAGCTATTCATGTTTGCTGGAGGTCGATGGTCGAGATTTTCTGGTAACAGCTTGTTTAAGTATCATTCGTTTCTCCATCTTGCTGAATTGCAGTAATCCTATTGTCTGATGCATTCTCTGTGAATATTTCTCAATATTGGCATATATACTGCTTAAATTTGTATGAGTCTTGAATTTACCGCTGAAGATGCATGCATTTTGACATTCTTTTCATCAAAGTTTTGCATTTGATAAGATGTTATAGAGGGAATATATGTCTTTGTCAGGACACCTTTGGCTTAAACACCATAAAATGTTTTTACAAATTCATGAAGATTGAAGTGAAGTGATGATTACTTTGTAACTCAAATATTGAAAAAGAAAAATACATAAATAATAAAATGATGACTGCAAGCCCATATGCTGATTTAAGATTAAACTTTTCTCTTTTTCAATGTTTAAAGTAAGCATCTTAAAATCACACTGGACATATAGTAACTTATTATTATTACTTTGATCAAGTATAGCTATGTTTCGAGCTTAGCATCTATTAAGCAGGAGATGCCAATGATGGCAGAATTTCTTTAAATCTAAAGTTAATGAGTATATTTTGTTATTATAAATGTCCTTGAATCATGTTGAGGTATGATTTTCTTGAAATAACTGAATCAATTGGTAAATAATGGACAGTTCTCTTTATACTCCTTTTTTGTCATCAAATGGCTGATTTCAACTCTTACAAGCGTGCAGACAGGGCCGTCTCAACAAGATTGAGGGCCTAAAGCCAAATTTCAGAGAGAAGTCCTAACTAAGAATATCAACGACAAATTTGCAATGATAAAGTATAAAATAAAGGTAATTGATAAGTTGATACAACAACATATCCAGTGAAAAGTAAAAACCCACAAAATGGAGTTTGGGGAGGTAGAGTGTATGCAGACCTTAACTCTACCTTGGGAGGTAGAGATGTTGTTTCCGAAAGACCCTCGGCTCAAGAGAAATGTCATGGGCGGCTTTCCAGCCATGCCCCATGACCCCTTGGACGCGCCCCGTGGCGTCCTGGCAAGCCTCCTAACGCCCAGCACCACGGTCGGTCCCGTGGTCTCGGCAGCTCCAAGTGACAAGCGCGCAGGCGCCTCTGTCGCCCCACTGATAACCAGCGTCAGCGCCCAGCCAAAGGCAGATGCCAACAGCGCCGCGCGCGGACCCTGATGCTGAAGACAAAGTTGCTGCAAACGGACTTGTTTCTACCTTGTAGAAGACTAAGTCTTTTTCATTGTAAATGTAGAGTAGATTTACTTCATTTTCTTTTAGTGTGCCCCTACAGCTTCTTTAGGTAAAGTCATGTAACTTTAGTTTATTTTTTTTAAGCATTATTAGGGGGATCAAGCATTCAAAACTTTCTAGCAAGCAAACAATTCTCTGTACTGGTGTCTCTCCCACTCGACACCGCGTAGCTTTCTGTAATAGCTTTCATTTATGCAATCAAGCTTTCTTTCATTCTCAATTTTCTTTTCTGTTCTCAGTTGCTCACAACATTAGTTTTCCCGTACGGTACAGACAATCTAGTCTAGCATACGGAGGGGACCTCAGTTGGCGGACAGCAATCGTACTGACATCGATTGCTTAGCCTTACGTTGCCCTTCCAAAGAATCTCAGGAAGACGCCGCATAACAATTGGTATCAGAGCCTAGGCTCGACATCGGACGAGGGATAACATCGCAATTACCACCATTTCTGACCATGGTGAATCATGGGAATCGCATCGCGACCCTTGAGGAGACGGTTGACGCATTACGGCCCGTCGTAGAAACGGTGCCTGACCTAAAGACCAGCCTAGTACAAAGGTTGGACGATCTGGCCTGCAGGATGCACCAGGCCGAAGTTGACATAGAAAACATCAGTCGCGACTTTGAAAGAGACCGGCAAACGGCAGCCACAGAGGCAGCTGAAATTTTTGGGAAATTTGAGGGCCTCCAGCAGGAGCGTACCGAAGATTTAGCCCACAGGGCACAAGAGGCAGACAGGGTGACTGCCATGCAGCAAACTATAGACAACTTGACAGGCCAGCTCAACGTTGTCAATGCTGCTTTACAAGGCCTGCTTCGAGGAGGCGGAAACCAAACCAGGGGTGCTGTGAACTTCGCCCCCGCGACACAGAAACTGAAAATTCCCGAGCCAAAGCCATACAGTGGAGAGCTCGGAATGCCAAAGAAGTGGAAAACTTCATCTTCGACATCGAACAATACTTCGATGCCGTGGGAGGCCTAGAAGAAGCTAAGAAGGCGGCAACTGCTGCCATGTATCTTCAGGGTGATGCTAAACTCTGGTGGCAGGTGAAATACGAAGTCATCAGGGCCGGTGAAGATACTCTCGACACATGGGCGGAACTAAAGGCAGCCATAAGCCTGCAGTTCTTCCCCGAAAATGTTGAGTACAATACAAGGAGGAAGCTACGGGAGCTCCGCCAGACCAAATCAGTGCGGGACTACGTGCGAGAATTCTCCGCACTCATGCTGAGCATACGTGACATGGGGGACAAAGACAAGCTCTTCACTTTCCTGTAAGGGTTGAAACCTTATGTCCGTATGGAGCTCCAAAGATAAAGGGTAGACACGTTACCTAAGGCGATCCAAGCAGCGGAATGCCTTGGGGATTATCAAGTGGAAGCTCGGATAGATAAGCCTCAACAGCGTGTCAAAAGAGGATACAAAAAGGGGCCATCCGAGTACTGGTGGCCCAAGCAGAAGTGGAGGAGATCGGACCGCAACCAAATCGAAGGCTCCCTCCTCAGGCAGTACTAGCACTGCATCTAACAACAACGATCGGGAAGGAAACCCCCTTCAGGATGCCGTCATTGCGGCGGACCACATTGGAATAATGAATGCCCATCAAGTTGTTGATGATGGGACAAATGACGAATTCGATGATGTGGACCAGACCGAACCAGTAGGTGCCTTCAATGCAATTGTTGGCTCTTTTTCTGAAGCCTTAGCGGGATCCAGTGCTGGTATCCGTAAGAAAAAGGACTCCTGCCCAATCAACAAGAAGGGAAAAAGAAGGCGGATGAGAGGACTCCTCCTAAACAAGAGAGGACCTTAATGTTTGTCGAGATGAAGGTAAATGGCAAACCCATTCGGGCAATGATAGACACGGGTGCGACCCACAACTATTTAGTCTCGACTCAGGTGGAACGTCTTGGTCTAGTTGTAGGAAAGGGCAGAGGTCGTGTCAAGGCTATCAACTCCCCCCCTCAGCCAGTTAGTGGAATAGCCAGAGAAGTACCAATGAAACTTGGCCTTTATGAAGGAATATTCTACCTGCGGGTGGTGGTCATAGACGACTTCGAGTTGATAGTAGGGTTGGAATTCCTGAGGCAAACTAACACCATGCCCGTGCGTATGCAGACATGCTATTGATGATGGGAACAAATGGAGCCAAGCCTTGCACCATCCCGTGCATGCTGAAGATAGCCGCTGAAAACATCTCGGCCTTGCAGTTGAAGAAGGGGGTCAAAAGACATGAACCTACGTTCTTGGCTACCCTCTGCATTGAAGATATAGAACGCTCCTCGGGTCCTCTTCCTGCACCCGTGAAAGAGCTGCTACTGGAATTTTGAAGACGTCATGCCACAAGACATGCCAAAGTGACTCCCGCCTAGGCGCACTGTGGACCATGAGATTGAGTTGGTGCCGGGTGCGAAGCTACCTGCCCAGGCGCCGTACAGAATGTCACAACCTGAACTCACCGAGCTTCGGAGACAATTGACGAAAATGCTAGACATAGGGATCATCGTACCCTTCAAGTCCCCATATGGGTCCCATGTGCTATTCCAAAAGAAACATGATGGAAGTTTACGACTCTGTGTGGATTATCGGGCTCTAAACAAAATCACAGTGAAGAACAAGTATCCTATTCCGCTCATGGCAGGCTTGCTCGACAGATTGGGTAGTGCGACGATGTTCACCAAAAAATAGACCTGAAGACAGGTTATTGGCAAGTTCGGATTGCAGAGGGCGATGAACACAAGACGACTTGCGTGACAAGATATGGGTCATACGACTTCCTGGTTATGCCATTCGGCTTGACTAATTCACCAGCCACATTTTGCACCCTGATGAACCAAGTCTATCGGGAATACATTGACGAATTCGTGGTGGTTTACTTGGATGACATTGTCGTATATAGCCAGACACTGGAAGAACACCTGGAGCACTTGCGGAAGGTCCTAGCACGATTGCGGGAGCACGAATTATATGCGAAACTATCCAAATGCTCCTTTGCTCAAAAACAAATCGACTTCCTCGGGCATGTCATTGAGGAAGGGCGAATCAAGATGGACCAACAGAAGATTCAGGCTGTCACGGATTGGTCGCCTCCTAAGGATGTCCACGCCTTGAGGGCGTTCCTTGGCCCATGCAACTTCTATCGACGTTTTGTGAAGAATTACTCCCTCATCGCAGTACCACTGACAGAACTTTTCAAGAAGGTCACGCCTTAGGATTTGGGGCCCAGGCGAGCGGAGGCCTTCAACGCATTGAAAGTGGCTATGTTTAGTAGCTCCGTCTTGGCCCTCCCTGATTTGGCCAAGTCATTCGAGGTACAAACGGATGCCTCCGACTATGCACTTGGTGGAGTCTTGCTACAAGAAGGGCATCCCGTAGCGTACGAAAGTCGGAAGCTGAAGGATGCAGAGCGGCACTATGCTGCCCACGAGAAGGAATTATTGGTTGTCGTCCATTGCTTACGCCTTTGGAGGCATTATCTGCTGGGAACCCCGTTCGTGGTCAAGACAAACAAAATAGCTGTTAGCCATTTCATGACCCACCTGAAGCTGAATGGTCGACATGTCAGGTGGCAGGAACTCCTAGCTGAATTTCACTTCAACCTGGAGTACCGCAGTGGGAAGACTAATCATGTTGCCGATGCACTCAGTCGGAGAGCGGATCTAGCATCAGTGTGCATACTCGCCGCTCTAAGGGGGAGCGAAGTAGCCACCACCATAAAAGACCAGATACAGCGTCTACTCATCAAGGATCCTGCTGCACATATTTGGTTAATTTGGTAGGACAAGGCAAGAGTCGCCAGTTCTACACAAAAGATGGTTTCCTGAAAGTGAAAGGAAACCGACTTTATGTTCCAAAAGGAGGAGATCTGCGAAGGACTCTTCTGGCGGAATGCCACGACACTTTGTGGGCCGGTCATCCTGGTGAAGAACGCACTATGGTGTTACTTCGCCGTGCATATTATTAGCCTCAAATGGCCGATGACGTCGCTCAGTAGGTGAAGACTTGTCTAGTATGCCAGAAGGACAAGTCGGACCGTCTGAGACAAGCATGACTCTTGGAACCACTGGCTGTCCCAAAGAGACCTTTGAGAAAGCGTTTCCCTGGATTTCATCACCGGATTGCCCAAGGTTAGGGATCTCACAACTATCTTGGTTATAGTGGATCGATTTTCCAAGTATGCTACCTTTATAGCAGCCCTACAGTATATATCAGCAAAAGATACAGCTCAACTCTTCTTCTCTTATGTCGTCAAGTATTGGGGCCTGCCCAAAGACATTGTTAGTAATCGCGACTCGCGCTTCACTAGCAACTTTTGGATTCAACTCTTTAAGTGCTTTGGGTCAAAATTAAGCCACAGTTCAAGTTTTCATCCGCAATCTGATGGCCAGACGGAGCCGTTCAATGATATGCTAGAGGAATATCTCCGTCACTTTGTAACCGGATCGCAGAAGAACTGGGTGAAGCTTTTGGATGCTGCTCAACTGTGTTTTAATTCACAAAAGAGCTCTAGTACCAACAAGAGCGCTTTTGAAATTGTTACCGGATAGCAACCGCTACTCCCACACACTGTAAATGCACCAAATATGTCGAAATCTCCTCGAGCTGCTAGTTTCTCAAGAGAATGGAAGCGAAATTTGGAGATAGTGCGGAGCTGTCTTGTCAAAGCCTAAAAGCGGATGAAGAGGCATGCTGATCAAAATCGCCGCTTTGTTGAGTATCAGGTAGGAGGCAAAGTGATGGTCAAAATCTCAAAGCGGTACTTGTTTGCGGGAGTCCATGACCCTCGCTTATTGCAAAAATATATTGGACCCTTGTCCATTAAAAGGCGCATTGGGAAAGTTGCATACCGGGTGGATACCCCAGCTTGGTGGAAAATTCATCCCGTCTTCCATGTCAGTCGCCTGAAACCTTTTCGGGAAGACACGGAGGATCCTTCACAGAGCCAACTCACAATCACAATACCCAGTATTCGAGGCCCCAATTCAACCGGGAAAAGGTGTGCTGAAGCTATGCTTGATGATAGAGTGATTCATGCCTCAAGGAAAGATCACCAAGAGTTCTTGGTGAAATGGCAGGGATGTGATGCAGAGGAGAATACTTGGGTGAGGGGGACAAACCTCAAAGCTTACAAGAGCCTAATTGATGACTACCTTGCAAGTAAGGCACCGAGGACGTCGCCAACTCAGGTGGGGGAGAATGTCATGGGTGGCTTTCCAGCCATGCCCCATGACCCCTTGGACGTGCCCCGTGGCGTCCTGGCAAGCCTCCCAACTCCCAGCGCCACGGTCAGCCCCGTGGTCTCGACAGCTCCAAGTGACAAGCGCGCAGGCGCCTTTGTCGCCCCACTGATAACCAGCGCGCAGCCAAAGGCAGATGCCAACAGTGCCGTGCGCGGTCCCTGATGCTAAAGACAAAGTTGCTGCAAACGGACTTGTTTCTACCTTGTAGAAGACTAAGTCCTTTTCATTGTAAATATAGAGTAGATTTACTTCATTTTCTTTTAATGTGCCCCTACAGCTTCTTTAGGTAAAGTCATGTAACTTTAGTTTATCTTTTTAAGCATTATCAGGGGGATCAAGCATTCAAAACTTTCTAGCAAGCAAACAATTCTCTGTACTGGTATCTCTCCCCCTCGACACCGTAGCTTTCTGTAATAGCTTTCATTTACGCAATCAAGCTTTCTTTCATTCTCAATTCTCTTTTCTGTTCTCAGTTGCTCACGATATTAGTTTTCCCGCAAGGCACTGACAATCTAGTCTAGCGTACGGAGGGAACCTCAGTTGGCGGACAACAATCGTACTGACGTCGATTGCTTAGCCTTACGTTGTCCTTCCAAAGAATCTCAGGAAGGCGCCGCGTAACAGAAAGCATGGCCAAAGAAAAGGTCAGATAAGGACAATCAATTCAATACAGTATAAAAATGGAAGTTACGAAAGTGAATAAGTCATTATAAAGCAGTCTAAAAATGAGCAGTAGCTGTCACAGATAAATAAGATAATCGAAGTACAAGAAACAATAGATAATAGCATAAATCAAAGGGTAAGAAACTTTGAGCAAGATAAGTTGATATGATGATATCGAAAAGTGTTGCATTGCTTCAATATAATGATTGTTTGTTGTAATGCTTTGAATAAGACAACTTGTAAGCCACGGTAAGTTGCCAATCGAGAGACTTTTTAATATTGAGAATAAGAATAGTAAAAGAGAGAATGAAAAAGGTAAATATATAAATAATAGTGTGGCATGTATTAGTTGTTAGGATATATATGAGGCAAAAAAAAAAAAAAAAAGCTACCCTACCCATTTAAGGAAACAATTCATTAAAGATTATTCCATTCTCTAATTATTACAACGATCCTCACATTAAAGTCATTGTACGTTCGCTCCTAAAATTCTTTTTAAATTTAATTGTACACACATTTTTTTAATAATACATATACCATACATTTTTAAGGAAAAAAAGGGGCACTCAAAAAGTTGGGGCCCCAAATGATTGCTTTATTGGCCTTATGGTCGAACCACCCATGTGTGCAGACATTTTGTTAGGTTTCTCTTTGGAAAAAAGAGATTGTGCTTCTTTGGTTTAAAGTATTAAAAAAGAGGAAGATGTCATATAGGAGCATCAAAGTTTATATGAAGCAACACCTACATCACATTGATCTTTGATAGTTCCAGTCCTTTCATCACCTGAAAACCATGTGAAGCGGCAGTTAAATTGCATTGCTGTTTGTGAGTTCCAGTTTTGTAGTAACCTGACCACTGTGTTCGTTCTTTTCTAGTGTAATTTCAGCCATATTGCCTAGTCTTTGGAGAATCTAGTGCGCTCTATGCTGCAAATTAGTTCTTGTACTTGGCTGAAGTTCTCTTTGTTTCCGAATGTGTATATCCGTTTTATCTCTCCTTGAATTTAGTCCTCGTTTATGCCTGTGCAGGAATTACCAGAATCCTGGCGGAAATATTTAATGAAAAAGGCAAAGCTGGAAAGGTGGATTGTTTTTCTACGAGGACCGGATAAAAAAATCTGGCCAATCCTCTATCATCGCAGATCAGGTGTTGATGTTTTGACAAATGGATGGAAAATTTTTGCTGCAGCTTATGGTCTGAATCGTGGAGATGATTGTCTTTTTGAACTTGAAAATCAGCGGGAATGTATATTTGCTGTACGTAAATTGTAAAAGTAAGATGCCAAAAGAACTACTTGGAGCCAATTATCTAGAGCAGTTACAAGAGGAATGAAACAGGAGCTATGCCCAAATCTTATTTATGGTTTTTGAACAGCATTCAGTTGTTGCCTGGCTGGGTCATAACTTGATTACTATCATTTTGAAGTTGCACTGTATTTGCAACTATGATGTTAATACTCATCACAAATTATCATTTGGACGTTTGGATTATTTGAAACTCTACTCTTTTGAGTCTACTGGCATGTTTGTTTGAAAATTTTCTTATCTGGGGCCATCCATATTGCGGCCATTGAGACGCGAAGGAGGAAATATGTCGAGGGATCCTCACTGATTGTTTCCTCGCCAAAGCTAAGAAAATTTGCATTTGCGAGATCTCTGTCCAATTACAAGACTTTTGTCGAGCAGCATCTCTTGGATTATGGAGCGTTAGTGTACGGGAAGTTCTAGCATAATATGCTGGATTATGGAACTTCTGCGTATAAACTTTCAGGATTTCAGTGTATTGTGCTGGAATTTCATACGTAGAAAATTCGAACTTCGGCATATTATGTTGGAATTTTTCCGAAATTTTAAGGGTGATTTTATTCATATTTTATCTTTACATAAAAAAATGATTAAATTTTGATTATTTTTTAAATTGTAGCTATTTTTCAATTAACATTTGTAAATCTGGCTATTTCTAATTATTTTTTTTCCTTTCTTTTCTATGACTCACATAGGCAGAGTGACCTATCTTATAAAGAAACAATAGAAAAACAGTAATTAGACTATTCGCCAACAATAAGAAAAAGCAACAAACTGTGTCCGAGGATCAGAAAGCTACAGTGCAGGAGGGAGACTGATGAACATAGAAAATTATCAAAATCTTAATACTTGACACAGGATAGCTGAACACCGCAAAGCCCTAAGATGCACAAGCGCCCTTGAAAGATCAATCCAACTGGAAAAAGTTTTTTACTTGAAAAGGTGATCTTTCACGGTGGCCTGTGCATCTGCTATCACTACATGAAATAAAACAAAAACTACTTCCGATCCAAATGAACTACTAAATTACATTGATGAACTATCAAAATATCAAACGATTTGAATATTCTGATCTGCAGTGGCAGCTGACACTTGATTTTGCTCCTTCACCACCATCTTCCTCATTCTCATCAACCACTTGACCCAACAAACCATACTATCATACAAACTTAACGCAATGTACACCCCAATACCACCAATAATACCATTGGAAATTGAGTACGTCAAAGGCATTAGAACTATAGTCACAAATGCAGGCACTGCATCCTTAATATTATTCCAATCAATATCCTTAACAACTTTCATCATCAACACACCAACCATTACCAAAGATGGACCTATAGCCCAAGGTGGTACACTAGCTATCAAAGGTGTAAAAAACAAAGACAAAAGGAAATAAAATCCAACGATAATCGCCGTTAGTCCCGTCCTTCCACCTTCTTTAATCCCAGCTGATGATTCTACAAATGTGGCTATAGGTGAAACTCCTAGAGTTGATGCAACTATTGTTGATCCTGCATCTACCATATATGCTATATATTCACCTTCAAATTCTCCTTCTTCATTAACAAATCCACCAATTTCAGCCATTGTATATAATGTACCTGTTGTAGCTAGTACATCTATGTATAACAATGTTAATAACGCCACCCATACTTCACCATTATTAAAATGGCTAAAATTAATTGCTCCAGCTGTGGACTCAATTTTATGAAAATCTACCACTTTTTTAAAGTACTCGTAACTTGAGTTACCTGCTGGTGTGTAAGGAAAAATTGTAACAGCAGTATTCCTAATCCAAGAAACTAACGTCACAAATAAAATACCATATATCATACTACCTTTAATTTCCTTCATTAGTCCATAACACATTATTATAAACCCAATTGAACTTAACCAGAAAGTTGGGCTGTGCATTTTCCCGCCGGTGCATTCTCCGGTCACCGGATTTGTACTAGAGCAAGCAGTGAGGGTCAATAAAGTGGATGGATCTGGGCCGACGAGGCCCACTCCTTGATGGGCTTGTAGGCCCACAAATGCAATAAAAAGCCCAATACCAGTCGCACAAGCTAGCCTAACGGGCTGAGGAATAAACCGGGCTATTCTCCCACGAAGCCCAAATACAGCTATAGCAAGAAAAGCACAACCTTCAACTAAGAAAATTGCCATTACAGTTTGATATGACATTTTTCCTGACCCATGAAATCCCACTAAATTATAAGCTAAATAAGCATTTGGGCCCATACCTGGGGCCAAGCCCAAAGGAAGATTAGCCAATAAGCCCATAGCAAATGACCCAATCATAGAAGCTAAGGCAGTAGCAACAATAAGATCACTCCTTATTTTGGAAATACACTTTTCATAACCTTCATTTGGTTTCAACATGCAGTCTGGGGTTGCACGTGTTTGGTTCGCCGGAAAAGTGCAGTCGGAAACGGAGCAAGTGCCGCCGGAATCCGATAAAACGCTGGCGTTGACGGTGATGATGTAAGCCATTGTAAGAAACGTGGCCGTACCAGCACGAAACTCTTTAGTAAAAGAGCTTTTTCTAGCTTCCAACTTGAAGTATTTGCCTATTCTACTCTTTGAAATTGCTTCATTTGCTTTCATCTCCATTTTGTTCAAAGATTTTATAAGTCTAGTGAAAGAACCAGTTGAACAGAGTTCTCTCCCCATATCTTTTCTCACTTTGTTTTTGTTTTTGTTTCTTTGCCAATTCTACTCCTTCAAATTGTTCACCAGTTGAATGCTTATAAGGGAGGAGATGAGAGGAAGAGAATTGTAATTTAGTGCGAGATTGTAGTAATTTAAGGAATGAAACAGTATGGGTATTTTAATAAATGAGATAACTTGAGTCATGCGAGCTGACGGGTACAGATTTTGTTAATTGTTATGTGGTCATTATATTATAGACAAAAAGTAATAAAACTCATGTCTTTTAAGGTTGTTTTTAGTGGGTTAGTATGATTATTATGGTACCCCCATAGTTCCTTTTAAGACTTAAACTTATATGCAGCGACAAGTGTAAGAAAAATTTATATCGCTAATGTATTTTAACTTATTTTAACATGTAAATAACATATTTGGTGTGATTCTACAAGTGAGATTTGAGAAGGATGTTGTGTAAGCAGATCTTACTATTACTTTATGTGAGGTAGAAATATTATTTCTGATAGACTGGGCTAAAGAAAAGCATTTTCAAAATAGTTTGACTGTTTTAACATGTCAATTACCTCATTTTTTCAACTCGCTAATGTAATTTGTTATGGACAGTTACATGTGCAATTATTTACCTATATAAAAGTTTTTTTACGCTATCAATCATCTCCCTTGGAAATGAAGGCATGCGCTAATTTTGTTGAGTTCTGGTGTTTGTTAAATTAAGAACAGAGAAATGTCAAATTGTAGTCTTAAGAGCTTAATTTGCACGGGATCAACTTGTAGTCTTGTTGACTGTTGTCTTTATAGTTTACATGATTTTATGGATAAAATGCTACTAGTAATTATAAATCTATTCTGAGTACACGCACTGAATTCAAAGCCAAGAAAGATCTTTGACTAGTAGGTGAATTATCACAATTTGCGTAACGATTAACGAGAAAGGTATAATGATTTTCCTACGTATGTTTTTAAGCATTCCTTCACTTACCAAATTGTAATTTTTCTTTCATTGCTTTGTACAAATCTTAGTGTGAATTACTTAATCCAAGCATCTCCAGCCCCCCTCCCCTGTCCCCACCCCACCATAAAAAAAAAAAAATGAAAGTTATTCTAATTTCTGTCCTCATTTTCCAAAAGCATACAACCTCAGTCATATTATTTATTTGTACACTCGTCAATAAAGATATTTAGTAGCCCTAATTATATGAATATTTATTTAATTTATCATTTCCTCTCCTTTAGATATCTCACCTAATTAACACTCCTCGTATTTGATAACAAAAGTTGTAATAAGATTCCTCTTGTTTTATTATAATGAAAAAACAAAATATAATCTGTCAAAACGATTAATATATATGACATGAGAAAATATTCAAGTTGAATATTTTTTTTTTTTGTTATTTTGAGAAGTGAATATGATAGGCTAATATAACGAAACAAAGAATATTGAAAAGGTTAGGCAAGTTAGTTTGGTATCACATCATGAACTAATGGACTGATTGACAGCAAAAAGGACAGATAAAATAGTCAAATATATATATATAATGACAAACTCATGAATTCACAGGTTCATATTTCTCCACCAAACATGGTGCCTTTTTGTTTATAGGCCAAACCCACAAATTTTCATAGTATGTCCCAACGAGATTTTCAATTCACCACATTACATCAAACTCCACTCTGTAATCTTGTTTCAAAGATTTTATTCCCTTCAAAATATTAAGAAAAATCTCTATTCAATCTTTGAACAAATCTAAAATTCATAATAATATCCTTTCTCTACCTGCAAATTAAAATTAGTCCAGATTTTAGGGAGTAACAAAGACTCTTTAGAGTAGGTATAACCCACCTCCCCNCCCCACACCCACACACAATTAACGCCAATTAAGTCTTTTAATTTCTTTCCATTTTTAAAATTTTTAGAATGGTTACACGGATATTCTGAAAAGTGGCCTTCTGTCACTCAAAAAAAAAAGGGATAGCAAATATTTTGGCTCCATTATTGATTAAAGACTTTCTTATAAGTGAAGTTAGGCAGTCATTTAATCGATTAAAGGGAGTTAGTAGTAAAAGATGGAGTATAAAGAAAAAAAGTTGCCTTTAAACAGCACTAGCTAGAAATTAAGTAAAAGAAAAGACCAAAATAGAGTAGAGCTAAAGTTTGCGCACTGTTAACTATTTAGCTAGAACTTTACTACACTAATTAATTTGTAAAGGCAATACTCAGCCCTCATGGTATCCAACACATTACCTTGAACTTTCACTTCTTGATGATAATGGTAGAAGAAATAAAGGTGAATAATTATTTTTCTTAATGTCAATGGTTGGAAAACCAGATATTTAAAAAATAAATAGAACACTTTAATTAAGAGGCAGATACAGAATTTAAATTTAATAAATTTTAAATTTTATAACAATTTTAAATACTAATAACTAGATTTGCAATAAGATTTATACATATCTCGTGAATTTCATAATATTAAATAAAAAAATTAAAAATAAATTTAATGATTTTGACCGAACTCATAAATTACCGCAAAAAAGTAGGTTAATATCAAGCGCAACCTTTACTTGCAATCTTCGTCTTTGTCTTGACATCTAAAAGTTGCTATGACAAGACATGCACAAATTTTTTACGAGTTCAATGCATCTTTTTCTTTTATTTTTGGTTGCTTTCTTTTTGGGTAACTCGAACTAGATCGATATTGCGCTATAAAATTTTTCTTTCTCCGCATTTTAAAAAATTTCGTATTTTGTGTTTCTTTTCATCTGGTCATTATATGGGTAAATTTAAATTTAAAGCCAGTAAATTTAAAATAATTGAGTGAATGTGAAATTACTATATGTAATAGTCTTAGCGTACGCGCGTTGCGCGTGTCTCTCGTATTAATGAAAATAGATTTTTAAAAATGATATAAATAATATTCAAAAGACAATTTGTAGTATAATATAAAAATTAACAAAAATTTGCAAGCTCCAAAATAAATAAATATTAATTATATTTAGGAGTTCTGCTTCAGTTTATTCTCTTACTTGTTTTATTGTCAAAAAAAGTTAGAGGAATAGCATTTGATTGAAAGGTAAAAAGATCGTTCAACTTTACCTGAGGACTAAGTATGTGCATTGCATGTATATTTCATGTTACTTATTATAAAATTTGTGTTGGGATAGTTTACCAATAATTGAAAAAACTTTACTCATATTTTACTCATTTTACGGTACTGCTAAAGCTATAGCCTTATTCTATTGATACCTTAATTATCATACAGGCATACGAACTCAATTATTATTAATAGTTCTTATAATTTTTTGTTCGATTGTTATCTTTTTAACTTATGATTTTTTTAAAGTACTTCTTTTTTCCTACTCTTATTTCTTTGTATAAAATATATATTGATCAACTTTTTTACTGTTTAAAAAATTTTTACATTATCATATAATTATTTCTTAATATTTCGGCAATCTAGCGGAGAAAGAATTTGAGTACAGTTCAAATTTTAAGTCCTTATTATTAAAGAAAAAAGAACGACCCAATGCTCTTTAAAGTCCACCTCAATATGAATTATCATTAATGTTCCCATTTTTGTTTTAATCAACAGTTTGACTTACGTGCACAATAGTTTACGTGCCCTCTTAAATATTAGCCATAAAATTGTTGGATCAATTAGTTACTTTAGTTTCATTAAAAAGACACGCTAATTTACTGTTTTCCCATGAAAAGTAACATATAAGAATTATAATTACGAAACATATATAGTTCAAATAAGAACAAGATTTAAGTAAGAAAAAATTTTAATTGACTTTAAAGTCCTAAATTTTGGATTTTCTGTCTAGTTTAAATGGGAAAAGATTTAATAACCAAAATGTTATTCGATTTTAAAGTATTAAATATTAGGAGAATAATTAAATGACTATTTTGTCTAGTATAGATTCTATTTTAAAGGGTAAAAAGGCAAACGACATTTCACTAAGGAGTTTCGTACTTTTAATATAGTACTAGACTCTATACTCGTGCGTTTCACATAATTTGTGCAAAAGATAGTTAAGCCTTAGTAATAATTGTTAGAGTAATAAAATGGATAGTAATTAATGTGTATAATATATTAGCATTTTTAGTAAACTAATGTTTGAATTTAAAATGTAAAATGGTCATTGCTTATCCCTCCCAAAATAAGTAACATGCAACCTGTAATTATTTGAATATTTTTAAACTATTTATTCTTAATTTTAAAAAGTGTGATACGACTAATTTGTCCTCCCTCATATACTCTTTTTTTAATTAATTTTGGCGAGATTATTTTTTTTCTTAAAAGAGTTCCTTATTCCGGGCACCATCATATATATATATATATATCTGATTATTCCGGCACCTTTGAGCTTTATCACCATCGTCGGTGTATTCACAAATTTAGGGACTATGTTTTGCTACTCCCATATATATATCCATTTTAAAGTTTTCTGGCAATGTCTTCTCTCCTTTCAAAAATCAAATATCCATAAGAATTCGAACAAAAAGAAATTAAACTCCCAGACTTATTGCATTCACCATAGGACCCTTTATTACTTTGAAGTGGTCTTTGCACTATTTCTTATGCCCGTTGCTTTTAGACCTTATTTTTTAAAGCTCCCGATTTTGGATTAGACATATGATAAAATTACCTATTTACCTGCAAGAGCCATAAATAAATAAATAAAAGCTTTCGTAAGTATACATAAAGTTCAACATAATCACAGAAGAATTTAATGGATACATAATACGAAATAACTGCACAATATATTAACATCTACAGATCATCAAATTTTTATATCCTTTTTATAAGAACTGCTTAGTATGTAGGAGAATTTGATTTGTCCGATGAGCTCAAACATAGTTGAGGATATGATATTTCCAAAGCTTGAATGTTATTGAAATAAATACGTAGAATAATGTTTGAGAGAAAACTCATACATCAAAGAAAAATTAAATCTACCCATAGGAATGATTTATTTAAAGTAACATATATAGGTTGTACGAAGTCTTTTTGTTTTTGTGAAATAAGTTTTTTGAAGTGCTTGTTCCCATGTATGAGAAGTAAGTCGAAAATATAAAATGAATTGTTAAGTTAGAGTCCTTTACAAATTTAACATATGATTGTTGCTTTAATAGAGACTTGATTTAGAGTCTTAATTATTAGATAAAGTGCTTAAGATTACTATTTTATCTTGTATGGAATTATTCTTTTGAAGATAAAATTTAATTTTGGAAGGATATAAAAGTCCATCAATATTTCAGGAATATTTTTGTCATTCAATATTTAGCGTAAATTATTCGTGCTCTTATAATAATATAAATAGATAAATAATTATGTTAACTTTTTATATTTTTAAATGTGTATGTAGTTCGAACCAAAAAAACAAATTTAACTAAATCTAAAATTCAATCATAAATCCGCCTCTATTTATTATGGGATTGATTCAAACGGATGTTTTCACACTGGGAGAAGCTTAGACAAGGATATAATGACTATTGGCACTTTTCAAAACCCACTAGTAACATGTAAAGGCAATTTAGACAGTGGCAGACACGTTATGAGAACTAATTTGGACTTTGTTTGACGTTTTTAGACCTATAATAAAGGTCAAAAGAGAGCTTATCTCAAAAGGAAATAGGTTTGGACTTTCACCGGGTTCAATTGATTCTGTCACTATAATGTTATATCCGTCCCCAATTATTAATATACAAGTCTAGTTAAATCTACCAAAAATTTGTGATGTGGGAAGAATAGGATCCCTCCATCCTTAATCAGAGATTTAGGATTCCAACTTTGAGAACGAAAGAAAATTCTGATCGAGAACATTCCCCCTATAATGGCCTTACTTGGCTTTTTGCGGGAAAACTTGGAAATACAGTTTGGGGAGGCGAGCGTCGACCTTACCTTATGAGTATTCGGGTATTATAATAGTTTTGATGAACAATCACTCACTTTTGACATTTATACATTTTAGAAGATGATCCCGAATTATCTAGATTAGCTCGGGCTTTAATGCGAATATCTGAAAAGAAATCTCCTAACATACTAGTAAAAAGTACAGAATTAAAGTTCATGTCCTGTAGGGCAGTCTAAATTTTTTTCTCAAAGATTAGGTACAATTCCACATTGTGATATCCTCAAAAGTCCAAATTCACCAAGTCGGCAAGACCTATAATGATTAATGTACGTAAAAGATTGTACTGGAGAGCAAGTTACTGTCATTTTACTGTTTTTCTCAGACAAAACAAAATAAAAGCTATTATTATTAACATTGTGTTTTAATCAGACTTTAGCCCATCATATCATGTATTTTTTAATATTTAAAGGTCAAACATGAATTATTACGTAAATATCTATGTATAAAACGAATGATATGATGATTTTTATGAAACTGCTCTTCAGATTTACTTCCGGTTTAGCTTTTGGAAACTTAAGCTGTTGTGTGATTTGATTTAGTTTTTGAGAAAATGTTTTGGAAACATTGCATTAGTTTTTGTGAAGAATATAAAAGAACTTTATCTTTTTCTAAAAAAATTGCATAGATAGCCATTCTCAGGGATGCAATTTAAAGATTAGTATTTATTTTGTCCTAAAATTTTAAACTAGAAATATTAATTTCAGCACACTTTTGTCCCAAAAAATTGAACTGAAAAACTGAAATCTATGACACACTTGCTAATTCCTAAATAATAACCCTTTAGAGTGGCTATCTGGTGTCATTTCTACAAATTTCTCAAACGGAGTTTGGTACCGCATTAAAGCCTTGACTAATCCAAATTCATGCCGTGTAACGCCCATTAAAGAGGAAAGCGTTCCTTAATATGATTTTTTATTCTCAGTGCTTGAATCCGAAAACTTTGATCAAGAATAGAGTTGCGAAAAGATTTTATCCATCTCACAATATATCGCCCTATTACATTTAAAGGGAAACCCCCACAGTTCTTAATAATTGAAGAAGTCAGCGATTCCTCACTATGTTCAAAAACTTTTTTCTAAATTCTCTCGTAATTAGGGAGATTCTAATTCAGTAGTCATAACTAGCAGGCTTTTTGCACTTTTAAGGGGGGGAAATAGCTTAAAATACAAGGATAGATGGCAACGCGTGCTTTGTCCTGGATTGGACATATCTTTATGGGGACATGCAGCTTAAAAAAATAAATCTTAGCTTACTAAAGTTTGAACATTATTAGTAATAGACGCTACTTCTTGGACAGGAATATTGAGTTTAAAATCATTTTACAAAAACTTTACAATAGAATACAATAAAAGAATATTAATATACGTTGCTGGGTCCAAATTGTTGGTTATTTCGCATAAAGGTTGTAATATAGGTGAGACAAACAGAAATATATCATACAGTAGAAAAAACATTAGTAATATACGAACATGTAACTCTGGCGTGGTCGATGCAAATGGTTAAAGTAATTAAATTATGAAAGAATTCAATAGCTAAATAAATAAATAAATACAAAGGTGAAGATGGGTCCTTCTTTTGAGAGACTGCTATGGTTTCAGAGCGGATACTAGGTGAGCATAGATTCACCCGTGGTTATATGCGGAATTTTAGATAATGTTAATGTGGAAAATGTATCAAATTGAAACAAGATTATATAAGCTAGCTAACCATTTCAATATTGTATCCAAATTCACTCCCTCTTTTATTTTCAAATTTGACAGCACAAAATGAGTAGAATCCACTTCTGATAAACAGTGGATTAGCTAATAATTAGTTCTTAATTCCTACTAATTAATATCACCTATATGGATTCGGAAAAAAAATCATCTATATGGATATTTTATTTACATTTTATTTTATTGGTAGTTTAGTTCACATTCAAGTTCAATAGACTGTAAATTTTTTATAACTTCCATCCATAAGACGTAGATCTACCTTGTCCCATTTTTTTTTAATCAGATGTAATTATTTCTAATCATGTTTAAACTTTTTATGACTACACATTCATCTTAACGTTCATAACCATTTTCTCATATTCTTTTTTAGTTATAAAATTCTTTTAATTGACACCGTGGAGACAAAATTAGGGACTGAGAAGGAAGGACTTCCAAACTATAATCTCACCTGCACCTCTGAGATTTGTCATTTTGACGTCATTATGTAAATTGTGGACAAAAGCGATACACAAAGACGACATCACTTATTTCCAATACTATTTTTTAAGTCTTTTATAAAGTCAGGTTCATTAATAATTTATTACCTTTACCACTAAAAAATGAAAATCAATCGAAATACTTTTATAGCAAATTTCAGGGATTACGTGAACATAAGTTCTTTATCATTCTTTTTCTTTTTCCCATTGGAGTAGATAAACTACTATCATGCATGCAAAAAGTGCATCTTTACATAGTATTCATCCCTATTAAAAGATACAACTCCATTTTTAATCTTTGTTCATTGTACATCCTGCAACTCCAGTTCATGCAAGTAACTGGCAAAACTGCAAAGAAGGAAACATAAAACAATCACTGGCAAGTCGAAGTTTGGAATAAATAAGTTAAATTGTTGAGGATGGAAATAATTATACATATTGGCTCATCTTTAGGAAAAAAAGAATACACCATTTTCCTGCAACTGCATTTCAATGAAATAATCTACACTGGCATTTCAATGATTTTCTTTTAGGCCCTTTACCAGATTAGGAGATGAGAGAATTTAAGGTCCCGACTACTTAGATGCAACATTTTTATTTTTCTTGTTTCCTCTCATCTTTGCACTACTCTTTTCAGGTCCTTCTTCCTCTTCCGCCTTCTGCTCCGCCTCTAGAATGGCCAACTGCAGTTTGTCCGCATGGGAAGTCATGTCAAACATTGATTACTAATGATATGTCAGCATACAACAGAATAAACTGTATTGTTTCAAGCGTACCTCATCGAGGATAGGTTTGAGCTCCTTGTATCGAGATTCAGCAAGATCAAAACCATCCTTACGCAACTCCTACGGTGACAAGAGAACAATGCTAGAGCTCACACACAGATATATATCATATATACATAGTCAAAATATCAATTGGAAAAAGTACCATAGGTACATATATAAACAGAACCATAAGTTATCAGGAAAATCTGTCAGTTCGATATTCTCAAGACCAGCCAATATCAAATTGCCTTTTCATTCCTGCAGTCCCTCTCATGTATAATCCCCTCACAGTTGACCTCCCTGGCACACTATATTCTTGTTCAGTGATCAACCTCTCTGTCTCGCACCACGCTATTACCATCATGGTCTCTAGCAAAGGGTTTGTTCGACTAGTGCCATCCCGCTCAATCATATACAGCAATAAAGCAATGCCAATCTGATCCTTGCTTCTCAATTTCAGAGATGGTACATAAGTAACTTGACTCTTTTGAATTTCCTCCCAATTCAATATATTTCATATGAAGCTCCACTCATTTTAACACGAAGGCGCACACCTCATATATAGTAATATTTCCTGTGCATGAATTTGGATAAGTTCTCCTTTTACCATTCAACTCCTTTAGTCCTTTAGAGTAGTTCCATTACAAGGAAAAAGGATCAGCAGCAGTTACTGTTCCTAGTTCTTAAAGCTTGTGCAACCATCGTTTAACTTTGCCAACTTGAGAACTTGTTCAAAATGAGTGTTAATCAGAATTTTATGACACGAGAACGCAATGCAAAAGGCAGACAGGGGACAAAGAAATATATTCACAAAGAAGAGGTTAAATAAAATCAAGTTGAACAAGACTGAGTTCAGAAAAAAAAAATCTGGGAAACTAGGTCGCAGGTCAGAAAATCTTTCCTCCATTAGGTGGAAGGTACTTGCATAGCTGTATTTGCTCAAGACTAACTGTGCGAACTCCTTAAAAGCAAGAGCGGAGATATTCTGAGAAGGCAACTAAGGATGAGAATCGCAATCAAGGAGGCAAAACATTGTTTTGGATGCGAGACTGCTGCTTGTGACTAAAGAAATGCATTGTAGAAACAG
The DNA here is from genome assembly GCA_002018475.1 of Nicotiana obtusifolia. Taxonomy (NCBI): domain Eukaryota; kingdom Viridiplantae; phylum Streptophyta; class Magnoliopsida; order Solanales; family Solanaceae; genus Nicotiana; species Nicotiana obtusifolia. The sequence continues at coordinate 88,642 of MCJB01023907.1, forward strand.
GACAAAATGTGAATGAATACTGCATCTCCACCAAAGACTATTCATATTCAGACATGGGGACGTCATCTGCACTGTTACTTGGCATCAACCATAATGGAAACACCATAACTAGTTAGAAAACCAAAACATAACTTGAAATGGTCCCTTTTCCTACTATTCATTTCTAGTCAAGATTTTCATGCCCAAGGGATGAACAATAGGAGGTGAAGGAACAAAATTAATCTTTCCGGTCCACATTTTTCCTACCATTTTCCTACTAGAAGTAGTTGAGATGTGCCAATTTTGTGCCCAGTTTCATGCCTAAAGGATGAACAATGGTAGGTGAAGGAACAAACCACCAGAACTAGTTGAGATGCGCCAATTTTGTGCCCAATTTTTCACACCTATTACAACCAAAAGAATGACGCCTTGCAATTCTCATGTCTAAACCCTTATAAAGTGTCAAGTTTAACCCTCATTATAGTGGCATAACTACAAAATGGTACGCATAAGGAGAATAATGGTCTATGACAAGTTTTATCCATTGCGTATTTTTCCCAGATAATCAAGACAAGCAAACTGACCTTTCCCGTATGTTGTGTGTGTTCATATGCTGCCATTTGCCAGTACATATTTGTTCTTTTGTAGAAATCCCTCAGAGACTCCCCTGGCTTCACAAATAGAAAGAGCAAGTAAATATGAAGAGTAGAAGAAAATAGCCAAGTTAAATGTAGTGTATATATCAATAACTAGTCATTCAAATTAAGCTTATCTAAAAATGACTAAATTTGCTGGTCAGCCAGAAACAGATTTAGAAAAATCGGGTACCATCGGTGTTCTTTGAGCATCAGAGAGGCCAAGACTGGCTCTGATTTGCTCAATTCTGGCTCGTTTCTCCTTCCTTCTCAGTGTTTTCCCTTCACCTCTGATTATGGCAACGGCATCTCCAGTTTCAAGTGATGTTGATGCACCATTCCTAGCCTTCAAATGGATGAGCATTACAACACAGTTTGTCTTCCAAACAATATTTGGCAGAATGACATAGGATATTTGATGAAAATTTAAACCTGCTTAATGCATTCAGTTAAAGAAACAGACCTCAGCATCATCTTCTTCATCAGTGTCCTCATAGCTATCATCACCACTCTCACATTCTTCAGTTTCACTGTCATCTTCATCTTCATCTTCATTATCTGACGCTTCAACCCACTCAGACTCAGATGCCTAGGCAGAAAATCCAAAGATAAGTCTCCAAGGTACACGGAAATAGCAAACACAAGTCCGCAATGCGAAAGCACTTTCACTATCTTTTACATGTTCAAGTGAAGATGTTACTTCCAATTAAATTAATGTAGAAAACATCAGATCAAAGGGTCGGCAACATAATTAGCTGCACAAGGGCTATATGCATCAACCAAACAGTTCACTGGAATATTATCTTCAAAAAATAGTTGTCCCTTTTTCTTTTTACACACAAGTCCACTTAATGGAGTAAGGTGCAAAATAATGTCTGCAAGCTCCAGTAGAACTTGGTTGATTAACCATTTTCTTATCTTGAGTAAGCTAATGTCTTTTTGAAGTGCATCACATTTTAGTCAAAGAGGAATCACCTCAAAAAGAAGTTAAGTTTCAAAAGGCAAAGCAAGTCAAAACACATAAGGATTCTGCATCATGATATGTGAAGATGATTAACCGCTTGAACTTGTTATGAAGACAGAATAAGTATTATATAAGAGATAATCCATCCTTTTGGGGGTGATGATAGAAAAATTAATCAACTATGAAGATTTTGCTTCCTAAGGAAACAAATAATTATGGATCAACTAGGGAGAGGGGAGAAGGAGGCAAGATCGACTCACGATAGATAAGCTAAACAGAAAGAGACAGTAAACAACAAAATAAAAATATTAACTAACCGGAATAAGGCATTTCCATTCATCAAGTTTACTGAGATTAAGAATATACAAGTCATCAAGAGTAAGTTCTTGATCTCTAATTTCCATCATGCCCCCGTAGATATATAAGGTATCCTTTGCCACAGCCATGCATGAATTGATACGTCCACAGGGCTTCACTACCTGAAAGATGAACGATCATCATATGGCAACAAACAAATGAATATACATGATCGAGATATTATGTTATTCAGCACAACTGACATCTAATGAAGCTGTATGTTGAACGGCTGAAGATTTAGAGCTAGAAACGATTGGCTTTTCCTCAGATCTAGCAGCTACATTGCTATCATCAATAGTCACATTCCTTTTCATGTTTGAAGACATTTTATTGATATTGCCTTCTGTAGTGGCATCTTCCTCAGAATCCAGGTCCTCATCTTCATCGTTCGCATCAACTTCCATTGCACTTGTCTTACTATCAAGATCCATGCTGTCAGCTTGCTCATCTAAAATTTGCTTTTTCTGCAAGCAGATCCAACAAAACACTGTCTTTATCAATCAAATTCAATTTTTAGGAGATACAGTAACGTCCCATATAAAGAACAGGGCTGATTAAGTGTCATCTGTCATGCATATACCACCTTTGGACTCCGAACTTCATTTTGGCTTAGCATTCTTCATTTAGAACATTTCTACAGTACAAGGCACTACCTTGTTGTCTACATTGCTCTCCAAGATAGAGGAGCTTCACAACCCCCTTTGCGTTGTAAGGATGCAAAAGTTTTTAAGATAGGGTCTGTCTAAGTGTTGTTTGCATTGCAGTTTCTATCAACACTTTTGGTTGTCCTCCCTAATTTTGTTGGTGATACGAAACTATAGGACCCAAAGAACAAAAGAACATGAAATTTGTGGTAGAAGAACAGTAACTTTATAACAAATTGTAAATGGACTAAAAAGTTGCTATCCACATATATAAAGCTTCAAGAGGGTGTGCACTAGGAGTACGGTGACCCTGAACAGTGGTTTAAGCAGGTAGAGAGACGATTCAACAAGCTAACAATACTAGTACCTTATGTTTTGTAGATTTCTCCTTCCGCAGCTCCAATGGATACCTGTTGCAAAATAAATATTAACCTCCAAGAGCAAATAACATTGCACTTTACTGGCCAAGAGGAAAGATGATACAGAAAGAATGTGAAAGACAAAGGCATGTGCAACATACTGACTTGAGGGACATTCTGTTAAGACGGCATTTCAACTGTCACTTAAGGTGGCTAAGACCAAAGTAAATAGAGCATTCATCTCAAGAAAAAAACAGAGGAGAGTGGAATAGGCACTTACCAGCGATGCGTGTCTAATTGGAAGCCATACAGTTCATTCAGAAACAAGCTCATCATAACATCACCTGGATAGAACATCGAATCAGATGTTTGTATGCATTTCTTTGACATCTATATTGCAATTTTTTCCCTTTATATCTAAATGTTGTCTTTTTAAAAGTTAAAAGAGCGAATGAATGTGAAAAGAAGCACAAAAGGCTACAAGATATGCTTATACAAAGGAAATCAACCTTCCATTTCCATATCCACGACACCTCCAAATAGTATAGCCCGCTTTTTATGGATGCACATAGAGAAACCAGCACGAGGACCAGGAGGCATGCCACTTTTTTTGACCTTACATGCAGCAAGACAAATTTAAGAAAAAGACAAGTTCTGGAGATGGAAAAATATTCGCACAATACAATAAGAAACTTTCAACTCGTCAGTATATAACTAAAGCAACAGTAACAAACATAAACTAAACAAAGAATTTCAGAGATAAATCTTTCAGATGATGCTTCTACACCTGTGCTCTAGTTTGTGAAAGAAGCAAGGCGTTATCCCACTCCCATCCATATTTAGATGGAGATAAAAATGCAACAGCCATTTCACAGTGTTCTCGTGCAGCAACAATGCTCATCCTTTTCTTTTTCCTTTTTTTCTTTTCTTTTTCTGAGTGGAGAGGGGGGGAAGAGAATGTTATTCTGCAGGAGAATTCTGGTTAAAAGTTTTGTATTTTAAAGGAATGTAATTAGTATCCTCCTTCGAAGATAACTAGAGGAATATTTGGTATCTTTCTCAGATAATAAACAGATTCCATTTCTCGTGACGATGGTGACAAACTTTGAAGTCTGAACATCTGCAATGCAGTCATTTGGATAGGAAGTACATTTTGGAGCATTACATGCCTATCAAAGCTCGATACTGTTATAATCTTTTTTTTAGAAAGTCCATAATGTTTTTTGATTGTTGAGAAGGGCGATACTGTCATAATCTTATATGTGGTTTAATTCCATGGTCCGCTAGTGTTTGGAGCTAAGTGTGTTTCTACTGTTTAGTTTGATATACTAATCTAGAGGGGTGAGGGCATCTTTAGCATACTTATGATTATTATTGTCAAACATAATTATCCAGTCAAATGGTTCAAACCCGTCTGCTAAATAGAGAGCTACACTAACTAATTTGAAGGGGAAGAGAAAGGGGGAGAGAGGTGAAAATATTACTTCTTTCTTTCCGCCATAAAAGTATGTGAATACTAGGGAGAGGATGAGAGAACAGTAAGATATAAACCTTGTTCCATTCCCAAGTCTTAGGATCAAGGGACCACATGTCTGAGTGAACGATTCCTTTCTCTGAGCCACTTTTATCAGATGAAACTTCTTTGGAATAACCACCATATAGATAAATCTGAATTTGTAAAAGATGGACTTAGGAACCAATTAATATGATTTTCGCCAGAGAAACATATAATCGAGACACAAACTGAAGTACTAAAAAGTTTCCATAGAATGCTAAAGGAAACAGATTATACAATGCAAAATATAAGTCATGCAACTAAAAGAGCATTATTGCAAAAATGAATGCACGTGTAACCAATTAATGAATTCAAGAACATAGAGAAGCCAATGGTTATTCTTAAGTAGAACTATAAAGGTAGATGAATTTACCAGGTTTACTTAATTACCTATTTCGGGCCAAGGATGTAAATAGCTCCACCTCAAGGGTATAGGAAAAGAAAGAAAGGAACTAACTTGCTGAACAGGGAGGATGGCAGACTGAAAGAATGGAAAATGCAACTTAATTTTCCACCTGAAGCACTCTCCTTGTCTCATAGAGGGAACCAAAAAAGGAATAAAAGAGATTAAAGATCTCTCGACAAACTTGAGATGTATACATATATCTTGATCTCATAAACAAAATGTCTGCAATAATAGAACACCCTTCTTCTCATTCATTTTGTAGCTTTTGTAACACAAGCAAAAGCAAATAATTCTGCCAATCTTCCTTTTATCCGTCTTCTTCAACATAAATAAGGGCCAAGGCATAATATTTTTTTACATACTTACTCACTCCTGAAGATCTTATCTGATTCAATTCCAATGAGTTATGGCAAGTAGACCAAAAATATCTTTAGGCTGCATAGAAGTACAGGTTAACCACTAACAAAGAGGAGCATACAATAAACTAGTTACCAAGAAAAAAAATACTATAAACAGCAAGAAATTGAGGACTTAAAAGAATAATGTTTACCATACCAAATGGGAAGTTTTATAGTGGAACCTACAATCTTGAATAACAGAAAGCAATACTTGTTCAGAGCCAATATTTAAGTTTTGCACCAGGGGAATTGGGTTTGGGTTTTTTTTTTTTTTTTTTTTT
>MCJB01023907.1:94239-151165 GCA_002018475.1 Nicotiana obtusifolia
TGGGGGGGGGGGGGGGTAGGGGTAAGGCAGGAGTTCAACAGAATTCAGCAGAATACGACAGATAATAATCCCCACTAGATAATAATCAGAGTGGCAACATATTGTACATTCATCCCAAACACCTCAAATAAAGAAGATAGGTAGAGCAATTTGTGGTGGACCAAGGATTAATCAAGGTGTTACTGATCATTCACCTCGTCTTGATAAACAAAAAACTGGAAGCCACTTCGAGCACTGGGCCACATGCATCCAGGTGTAGGTTTTATCTCTTGCCACTGCAGCACCAATGTCAAAGCGATTAGCAATTAGAACTTGTTGAACAAATAAATCAGAAAAAAAATGCAGAAATGTTAGGTCCACTATATTGTGTACTGCACCTTATACTGATCAAGATCAAATACATGCAGATCATTGTAATACCTGCAACAAGTAGAATTTTGTAAATTTTAGAAATGAAGCCAAAAGATCACTTGATGTCAAGACAACTAGGTTGGAACCTCATTGAGATGCATTTATTATAATACTTAGCAGGGCATATATGCAAATGAGCTAGTTGTGTAAACAAAGAGAAAAATAAGTGATAAATGAATCACTGGAAAATATTCCGTGATGTTTGCGGATACAATACATGAATCCATAAGGCACATACGAAGCCTCCTCTGAAATTTTCAACAAGTCATTCTGCCCTACAAGCAAGGTTAGTATGTTAAGCGGTCACTACTGTATTGGGATTTTGCCTCTGCATTCTCCGCAACGTTTGGAGGTCAGGGTGCCACCATACCTCGAGCGACTGGAGGTTCGGTGGCTGCAGAAGAATTTGGCAGTACTTATCAGGGTAGCATATTGGGCATAGCCCTAATTGTAGGTAGAAAGAATCATTTTGCAAATAATATACGAGTAAACTTCACAACTTCAAGAAGCTGTGAAGTATGAGGAAGGCTGTCATTCACAAAGCCACTAGGAGCACTGATAATAATCACTAATTCCTAAGCACAACAAATCTAAGAAAGAAATATTGGTTTATTGATCATAGAAAGCTTCTCATATTAAATTTCACTATCTTGCAACTCTTCAACAAAGGCAAAAGTAACCACCTCACTTCTCTGAGCGTGTCATAGAAGCCTCCAAAAACAATAATCTTGTGCTTGTACAAAATCTGCAATAAGCCAAGTTTGTATCATAAGCAAGGCCAAATAAATTCCAAAAAACCAAAATCAAGTATTACTTCCAATCAATCATTGTACTATATCAAAATATTGGTTTTTAATAAAATACATCCTCCTATTTTCTTTTCACATTATATACAAATATGGTACTAGAAGCAAGAGTGAGTTGCTCATCAAGAAGTAAGTGATTTGAGAGAAAGCTGAGTGTACCATGCGATGACCTGAACGTGGACTAGGACAACCTTTATAATTTAGTTGCTCCCATTGGTTTGTTTTCAAGTCCAACACCCAAAAGTCCTGCATTATAAATTATAAAAGGATATACATAAAACATAAATTTTGGACTCAAAGACAAAAGCATGACATTAGTAGGATAATAATGGACTCTACCTTGTAATGGTGGAAACGCTCTTGATTAGGAGATGTAAATTCACCACCTAATAACATAACAACAATTATCACAATAACAACCATGGAAGAGGAAAAGGATATGAACTCAAATGAATATATTAAGATGCACAAAGTTGTGTATGCTAAAAAGCATGCCCGTTATACAGTCATCGGATCGTTTACCAAAAATATAAAGATAATTCTTCCAAGCAACTGCTTGGTGTGCACTGCGAGGAGGCGGACTGTTAGGGCTTGAAATCAACTTCCACTCTTGCTTTTCCACATCATACCGGTAGAGATCGCCATATACAAATGTCTGTATTTAGCCAATTCCATAAATTCTAAATCCTCAGTTCAAAAATATAACACATAAAAAAGGGAACTTAATGCTAACCGTTAATAAATTACTCCCTTTTCCCTAATCTAGTAACCTTTTGGCTTCAAGAGAGTCGAACAAAGTGATATTTGACAAAGACGTTTATTCTTTCATCGTTTGACAACCTACAACCCTATAGTACTTTTCATTCAATTTTGCAAATGGCCAAACTTCTTTTCCCTTATAAGGAATTATTATATCCAATCCAGCTCCAAAAATCAGTCAAACTGACCCTTGAGAGAGCAAATGGGCCCACAAAAAAAAAAACACAGAGAGAGTCTATTTAGTGGCGCCACATTTTTATGAATAAGTGGCGCATAATCAAAGGTTATTATTGATCACTATAAAGCTAGCTGGAAAATATAGAGCTCCTTAAACTTGCAGCATTAAGTAGACAAACACATACGACGAGAAAAACTGGAATACGATTCCAAAGGATATTCTTAAGGGAAACGTATCAAGTAATAATTACCAACGCCTTACCTTGCTGCCGTTGTAAAATTCACCACCGTAGAGAACTAATTCAGTCTCCTTCAATGGATTAATACTCAACTGCAGGAACCCAATTAAACAAGAAACAGAGTTATACAGAAAGTTCACTAATACACTAATATCAATGATAGTGTTGAACTACGTTAAACGCATAAATAATCAAAAGTGACTGATATTTTATTTTACCGAACAGTTGGATCGAGGAGAAGGTGCAGGAACGTTCTCTTCAACGTGAATTTCCTTCTTCTTAGCTTCCTCTTTTTGTATGCTCAGCTGTGTATTTTCCAATACTTTAAGTTAGTATAAAAAAGCCTTTCTTTGTGGAGAGTGGGGGTGAGAAGCGGATACTGTACCAGAATAGCATCGATGTCGTCTTCAGGGGAGAGTTTCTTGGATTCTCGACGGGCTTTTTTCTCTTCTGCTTTAGCTGTTTTCCTCTCTGTTTTCTCCTTGCCTTTCCCTGGTTTCTTCGTTTTCTTTCCCATTTTCTCCTACTGCTCTCAGTTCCGGCGGCTCAGTGTTCGCAGTTCGCACTGTTGTCCAAATTGAGCTTTTTATATCGCCTTTCTGGCCATGATTGAGTTTAGTCAAAATTTTAACACAGTCAAGTCATGTAAAAAAGTTAATTACATTTAATTTTAATAAATATTAATAATTAAGAACTAAACTAATAAATTAAATCAGTATAAGAAATTTATGTTCTTGCCGTTTCAACCCGATTACTAGTGTTTTTATTATGTAACTCTTATTGTTTCGTGAAAAGTTGAAAAAACTAATTTCTCATTAAACGCAAAAGCATATACTCTTTTAACTTTAAATGATAAAACATCCTAATAAAAATGTAATATTTATCAAACTATCACCACTTTATAGATAAGAAATAAACTTGTTTATTATGCAACTAGGGGAGGGATGGCCCATGTTGAGCATCGGGCTAACACTTAATTAAAAAAATAATTTTTTTAATTTTATTTATCTAGTTATTTCGTAAAGATTATTTATATTAATTTAAATAATATATTTAAAAATAAAAATTTATATGCATCTTTATTTAATAAAAATATTATGTTTTCGAGTTAACCATCTTATTTTAAACTTATTTTTGTTGGAATTAAACATCAGTAAAAAAGATATAAAAAGTTTTCAATATTTCATTAGCTTGCTTCTTTTTTTGGTTTTTGTGTGTGTTTTTGTGTATTGTTTTTTCCTCATATACAATAAAGTTTTTGTCAGCAAAATAAGAAGTAGGCTTGTTGGTAACACAAATGGCCAGCACATGTTGATAATTTCCTTGTGAGTTAAATTTAAGAGAAAAAAAAAGTTCCTAATTTATTTAAACTTCGTCAACTTGTGAATAGCTAAAAAGTTTGCACTTTTTTTGTTGATAATTCATTTGCTAATAGTTTTAAATAAGATGAGATGTAGCATTAGGAAAATCATATGTTACATTAATACCTGAAATATAGAAATAACTATTTTTAAAAGAATATCAGTTATACTCTTTTTTTAAAGACTTTTCTTATTAAGTGCTTGAATTAAAGACAATTACTTGAGCAATTGCACCTTAAAATGTTTACTTGACCTTCAAAATAGTCATGAAGATAATAAAGTTATTATAGTTTGAACGGTAATATCGTGAGTTTTAATTTGAACCCATGTTATTTTTTAATCAGATTACTCTTTTCTTATTATACATACCAAAAACATAAATCTACTGCTAATGTTCTATTTTTATTTTCCTTTTTCACATGAAATATCGCCATTGGGTTTTCTTTTTTTTCTTTTTCCTAATACTGCAGTACTATGCTATTTAACAATTTTTAGTATATTCTCTATTATTATTACTCCATTATTTTGTGTTTCCAATTAAAATGAAAGGTTGAAATATAAACTGTGTTTCAGTGTCGACAAAAGGAATTTGACTTAACATCACATGCAAAGCAAAAAGCGATGGATGACATTTTGTACACTTTTAAGGGCTTAATTACCAAAATGTATAATGGCAACTCAAGTTATAACTGACCATATCAGGGTAAAATTTTGAGTGAACAGCTGTCCTTTCAGCTACAGAAGCACAAAGCATTGAAGTTTCCAAATTACCCCTTCTGATCCAAAATATAACCGGATGTACCTCAATTTGTATTAGGACAACTAAAAGAATAAACTAAAATGATTTGGTTTTTTTGTCTCTTCCTCTCATTCTCTCTTATTAATAGTAGTAAAGTAATACGACCAAAAGCTTCATAAACTTATTATCTCTCTATTTCTTGAATATTTTTATATATTTGGAAAATAAATTTTTTTAACGATAATCTCCCGCAATTAAAATTTAAATCACTCACTAACTTTAATAGTACTAATTGTAAATGAAATTTAAGCACGCTTATTCGTAATTTGATATCTAATAGCCTTTTTTTTTTTTTTCTACAATGTTAGCTAAACAAACTGCTTTAATAATCGTAAGAAAAAAGTTTTGAACAAAAGTATGAATATATTCGTGAATAGTGCAAAATTTGTCATACTCTTTCGTTAAAAGTTAATGTCAACATTGTCATCTCGTTACACAATTGTTTGACATATGCTTTTATTTTCCAACTGAACAAACAGAATTGACAATAATCACATGAAAACATATTTTAATTATTGACACGTGAATTGTGTGGAATCCAATATCAACACCTCATCATAATATTCTTCGTCTCTTCAAGATCTCACCGTATATTCTTCGTCTCTTCACCGTATTTTTTCTACCTCCATCATGGCCCAAGCCACCACACCAAACATAAACATCATTTCCCCTGCCTTTTCCACCTATATCAATTCCAAGCTAGCATACCGATATGGAAACATCATCTTCTCCTCTACAACTTTTTTTAGAAGAAGATTAACACTAAAAATGCTACTAGGGCATGTGATCATATATTTTAGTAAGATGAAGATGATTCCTCGGTGTTAGATAATAATTTTTAAATGGACACCCAGTTTAAATATGCTAAATAAACTCTAGTAGCTCAGTTTTTGGCTCTTTATTAACGTTCTTACTGCATTAGTGGGAAAAAAAGCATGACACGTGGACTAGTAACGAGGTGACAGGGCGTGGTACGTGAACCATCAATATAGTGACAAATGACGTTTTTAATTAGATGAGTTAAAGAATGTAGAAAAGGCACGTGAGGAACACCCACAGGGTTATACCGAGAAAAGAGCCGGATCTGACAGCTGTAAAGGGAAAACAGGAACGGAATGAATAAAGGCTGTTAAGGGGGGAAGATGCACGAACCTGTCATAAATAAGGAAGGGAAATCGATACGGTTACAAGAAATCTTTAGCCATAACTATTTCCGTTATAATGGTATATGGTAACGGGCAATCAAGGCAATTAATACCATTAGTGAGCCCGAATTAAGTAAGGGAACCGTTATAGTTGTATGATAATATATAAGGACTGAGACCTCATTTGTAACATGATCGAATACTTATTGAAATATGTGCAATCATTCTTTACTTTATTCGAGACCGTAATTTTAGGAGTGATTATCAATATGTTTCATATTTTCTTTGCCAATTATTTTCATTCCTTGATTTAGTCTATAAATTATTGAGAAAGTGAAATAAATCTTGGTTATCAGTAACCTGATTTATTCTACATATTAACTTTGAACGAGAAATCTATTTTTGGGTTAAACAAATTGGTTCCGTTACCGGAAATCTGATAATATGTTCAGTTTCCAAACTCCATTTTTAACAACCAAGTATATCAACCGTTAACGAGAACAACCAGCTGAACCAACAAGGTGGAACTCCACCACACCACATACCTACGAGATCCCCTCAGAAATCCCGTGGAAGTTCACCTGAAAGGTCTGCTTCGCGCGCTGATAATCAGTAGGGAGACGACCAAATCGTGGAGCAGGATGCTCTAAAGCAATTGATTGCAGAACACGTGAACACTGATGCAGGCTTTTGTTAGAGGATTACCCAATACGACGCAAACTCCTCCACTAGTTAATACAACAACTTTGGAGAACCCGCATTCACAGCTTGATAATTCTGGAAGTGGAGAAATTCCTAATGAATCTCGTGATGGAGGGTCAGGTACACCAAATAATTATAATTTACAAAATTTAGTGCTAACTTTGCAGAAATAGTTGAGGAGCAAAACAATCGTAGGCGTGCCTCCATGATCAAAGGTGTGGATATTGACAAGTATTCACAGCAACCTCGGAAGCCAAGTGCAGCAGCTTTACCAATTCTCTAAAAGTTTAAAATGTCTGACATTCCCAAATATGATGGAACCACTGACCCTCGAGATCACGTAACTGCGTTCACTATCGGCATGAAAGGCAATGATTAAATCAAGCAGGAAATTGAGTCAGTTTTGGTTAAAAAGATTAGTGAAACACTGACAAAAGGAGCGTTAACGTGGTACTCTCTTTTACCTGAAAATTCTATTTATTCTTTTGCTGAGCTTGCAGATTCATTTATAAAAGCACATTCGGGAGCTCGGAAAGTTGAAAAAGGGATGGCAGACATCTTTAAGGTTAAACAAGGGAGTACATAATTACTCAGGGAATTCATAGATAGATTCCAACGGAAGAGGATGATGTTGCCTCGGGTACCTGATAACTGGCGGCTATGGCATTCGTGAGCAACTTGAACGAGAAAAGTTCAGAAGTCACGAGGAGGTTGAAAGAAAGTTTGCGAGAATTTCCTGTAAAAACTTAGAACGATGTGTACAATAGGTATAGTACGAAGCTGTGGATAGAAGAAAATACAGTCGCACAGTCAAGGGCCGATGAAAGACCAGGTTCGAGACGTTCAGAATCAGAAAGAAGGTCCGGTAAAAATGGGTCGAGCCATACATGGGACCTGTAGGACGAGACTCTCGATCTAAATAGGATAATGCACGATTTGATTCAAGACCAAGGCAAAAAGACACGAGTTCTTCGTCCAGGTTAAAAAATGTAACGATCCGGCCGGTCGTTTAGAGTATTTTAGCCCTGATCCCCTAATTTATGATCCATCTATGTTATATTATGGTTACGTAACTTGCCGGAGTGCTTGGTGTCGAGTTCGGGAGAGTTTCAGAGTGATATGGGACACATCGTCCCTAAGTTGAAAGTTTACGTCGTAGGAGTTGACCGTAGTTTGAATTATGTGAAGACGACTCAGTAATGGAGTTTTGATGGCTCCAAGTAGTTTCCTATGGTGATTTTGGTCTTAGGAGCGCGTTCAGATGTTGATTTGGAGGTCTGTAGGTCATTTCGACACGATTTGGCGAAAGTTAGAAAATAGAAGATTTTTGGGAAGTTTGACCGGAAGTTGACTTTATTGATATTAGGGTCAAATCCTGATTTCGGAAGTTGGAATAGGTCCGTAATGTCATTTATGATTTGTGTGCAAAATATTAATGTCAATCGGAGTTGTTTTGGTATGAATCGGTATTGATTTCGAAATTTGGAAGTTCATAGTTCACATGCATGAATTTTGGGTTGCGATTTGTAGAATTTGTGTCGTTTGATGTGATTTGTGGCCTTGAGTAGGTCCGTTATATGTTTTAGAACTTGTTGGTATATTCAGACGGAGTCCTAGGAGCCCGGGGTGTGTATCCGATGGAAGTTAGATCATTTTTAAACTTAGTGTTCTGCTGAAGCTGGGCTGTTTTGATGTCATCGCACCTGTGGAGAGATTGACCGCAGGTGTAGGCGCGCAAAATCGAGCTGGTGATCACAGGTGCAAAAATGGCTTAGCCTAGCTGGGATCGCAGGTGCGAGGAGTGGACCACATCTGCGCATCCGCAGGTGCGGAGATGTGGTCGCAGATGCGGAAGGGGGCTGCTGGTCGTCCTTCGTAGAAGCGGAGAATACTCCGCAGGAGCGGGCTCGCAGGTGCGAGCCATGGTCTGCATAAGCAAAAATGTAGGACTTAAGTGTTTTCCGCACCTACGATGCCTTTTTTGTAGGTGCGGCATCGCAGAAGCGACTCAAGGGCCGCATAAGTGGTTTAACTGGCAGAAAAAGGGAATTTTCTAGGGTTTTGAATCATATTTCATTTTGGGATTTTGGGGGCTCGGTAGGAGATGAAATTTCGAGGGATTTTCAGAGGAGTTACTGGGGTAAGAATTCTTTACTCGATTTTGGTTAAATTACACTAATATATCATTGTTATTATCATGTAATTAAGGATTAGAGTTGGAAATTTGAGAGAAAAGTGTAGAAGCTCTTAGACTAAATTTTTGAGTTTTGGAAGGCAAAATGGCATCGGATTTGAATAATTCTTGTATGGTTGGACTCGATATCAAATGGGTGTTTGGTTTTTGTAATTTTGGTCGGGTTGCCCGGGGTGACTTTTTGGGTTGATTTCTCAAATCTTTGCAAAGATTGTAATTTCATTGTTTGAATTAGTCTCTTATAGTTATATTTATAGTATAAAATTATTTTGGCTAGATTCGAGCCGTTCAGAGTTGGATAATCAAGGGAAAGGCCTTCTAGTTGATTGATTTAACGTTATTTGAGGTAAGTGACTTGTATAACCTTATGCGAGGGAAATTCCCCTTATGATTTGGTATTGTTGTGATAATTGTGCTATGTGGAGGCCATGTACGCAAGGTGACGAGTGCGTACACGGGCTAAAGTTTCCTTTTCATGCTTTAATTGAGTTGTTTTAGCATGTTATAGTCACCATGTTTAGTTTAATTTCACATGTCTACTTGTCCTATCTCTTATTTTCAACTTGTATTACATGTTTAGTTGAGTTATTTACTTTCTTAATTCCGTATTTGTTATTTAACTGTGAGATTCTTTATTTGAAATTTGCTATCCTTGAAATATCTTGCTGTTGAGTTTGGTGTTGAGTTGCAAAGGCCGTGGTTCCTATTGATGCAAAGTGTAAGTTGTGAAATATCATTTTATTGAGTTGTTATGTTTTGGCATTTGTGTTATTGTTGAGAGGATTTTTTGGTTTGTTTGCACGATGTTTCTGTCGTGTTGTTGTTACTGTTTGCACGAGGTTTATGTCGTGCTATTGTTACTATTTGCACGAGGATTATGCTGTGCTGTTGTTACTATTGATACACATGCAGTGGTATAAGGTCTGGGTGTTGAAACGCAAGCGGTGAGATAAGGTGGGCTTGATACGCGTGGCTAATATGGGAACTACTAGAAGTCATGCGGTGTGATAAGGTGAGCTAAAACGCGGGGTACTATTTCGAAAAAAATAATTTTCAAAACTAAATGTAAAGGCTCTTGCGATGATATAAAGAAAGCCTGTGAGTTATTTTTATGATTTGGGACTATGAGGCGGTACCTCGGTAGGGCCCCCTGTTGATCTTCTCTATTTGCTGTATTTGTTTGGTTGTTGTTTCCTTAACATGTAAAATTCTTGTTTTCCTTTCGTGTTGTATTAACTGCCTTGATTCCGTGTTGTTAACTTTCCGTAAATTCTTTATTGTTTCACTTCCTTTGTCATTATCATTATATCATTATATCTTCTGTTTTGTTTCTTATTATCTCCAGTAGGGCCTTGACCGGACCTCGTCACTACTCTACCGAGATTAGATACTTACTGGGTACCGTTGTACTGTACTCATACTACGCTTCTGTACATGTTTTTGTGCAGGTCCAGGTACATCTTATCGGTCCCAGCACTAGCGCGCTGAGCTTACTATTGGAGACTTCAAGGTACACCTGTCCGCGTCCGCAGGCCTCGGAGTCCCCTTATATGTTGTTTTCTTCCTTATTTCTTTATACTTGTATAGACAGTGATGCATAGGATTGTCCAGCAATGTATCTAGAGCTTGTGGCTTATATTTTACTAGGTTTTGGGGAGTTGTACGCATTGTGTTTATAGATTCTATTTATGAAATTGTTGGAGTTTTAAGATTCTAAGTTTTATTTAATGTTTCCTCATATTGTTAGGCTTGCCTAGTCTTATAGACTAGGTGTCGTCATTGCATTCTACGAAAGGAAATTGGAGTCGTGACCAAACAGGAGCAGGATGCCCGAAGCGATGATTCCAGTACACAAGCAAGCAAGGATAAGGGATTACTCTTTAACATTATCACCTCTGAATTAGTAGTTGTTTTAAGAGGTATGGGAGATAAGGTGCGATGGCCAAAATAAACGAGATCAGATCCGAACAAAAGAAACCTATATTTCTGATGCGAGTTTCTAATGATCATGGCAATAGAACAGCCGATTGCATACTTTTGCAAGGAGAAGTCGAACATTTATTGAAGCAAGGCTATCTTACTGATATGTTCAGTGAGAAAGGGATACAATCATACATAAAAACAGACAGGAACCTTTAAAACCTCTATCACCAAGAAGAACAGTTAACGTCATAACTGGGGGAGATGAGGTCAACGGAGTAACATATACAACCACGAAAAAGACTTCAAAAGTCGTTGTCACCCACGGAAAGCGAGTCCGCCAAGTCTTGGATGGAGACAATATAAAATTCGATGATGAAGACACGGATGGCTTGATTATTCCTCACAACGATGCACTGGTAATATCTTCATTTGTACATGATATTAATGTAAAATGAGTTTTGATTGATCCAGGTAGCTCAGTAAACATCATTTTGCTAAGGGTGGTAAATAAAATGCATAGCTAATGATAAGGTCATACCAAAAGCACGATCCTTGTCTAGGTTTGATAATTCAAGTGTTGTTACGGAAGAGAAAGTTGTACTTACCACATTTGCAGAAGGGGTCTGGTCATCAAAGATACAAAGTTTCAGGTGATAGACGCGGACATGGCCTATAATATAATTCTAGGAAGACTATAGATCCATGATATGGACGTTGTCTCATCCACATTACATTAAGTTATCAAATTTCCTTCCTAGTGGGAATCTGTTGAATCAACAGAGATCTACAAGCTTCATGAAATATTAACTCAGTGGTGATCACAAGCACGGTAGCCAATGTTGCAGATGCGAAATAGCAATTACAGAATTCAGTTGAGGACACTGCTGTTAAAACCTCAATTGAAGGCACGTAGGGATAGACTGATGTCGACTCGAGATCCGATGTGATTCAAGTGCTAGAGGAAAATGAGAATATTAAAACAACTACCGAGGAACTCGAAGCTTAATATTATTTGTCCACAGGCCAGACAGAAAAGTTTACATCGGAGCAAATTTGAGCCTAAAAATTAAAGGTAAGTTAATTAAATTGTGCTAACGCAAATTGCTTTGCTTGGTCGCACTCAGGTATGACAGGTATACCACTGGAGGTGATGACTCATAAGCTGAATGAGAATCCATTACACCCACCCGTCAAGCAGAAGAAAAAGAAGCAAGGGTCCTTCAAAAATTAAGTGATCCAGGATGAGGTACAAAAACTTTTGAAAATTGGTTCAATACGAGAGGTAAAATACCTTGACTAGTTAGCTAATACCGTTGTGGTTTCAAAAAAGAATGGAAAATGGCGAGTTTGCGTAGACTATACTGATTTAAATAAAGGTGTCCTAAAGATTCATTTCTGTTACCGCATATAGATCAGTTAATTGATTCTACTGCAGGTCATGAACTTTCAAGTTTTTTAGATGCATATTCAGGATATAACCAAATAAAAATGGACCCTCTAGATGAAAAAAACCTTTGTTTATCACAGACATGGGGACTTATTGTTACAAAGTCATGCCATTTGACTTGAAAAATGCTGGAGCCACATATCAAAGATTGGTGACTAAGATGTTTCAAGAACACCTAGGAAAAATCATGAAAGTCTACATAGACGATATGTTGGTCAAGTCAACACAGTCGGGGGATCATTTTCAGCACTTGTTAGATACCTTTGAGATTCTGCAAGTACAATATGAAGTTAAACCCCAAAAATATGCTTTTGGCGTGGCCTCAGGTAAGTTTTTAGGTTTTCTCGTTTCTAACAGAGGTATCGAAGTGGATCCAGCGCAGATCAAAACTATTGAGAAAATACCAGATATACTCACGAGCAAGAAAGAAGTGCAGAGATTAACGGGTAAGATAGCAGCTCTGGGAAGATTTATATCAAAGTCATCAGAAAAAAGTTTAAAATTCTTTTTAGTGCTGAAAAAGCAAAATCAATTTAAATGGACTGAAGAGTGCCAACAAGCTCCCAAGGACCTAAAGTCGTATCTATCAAATCCGCCTCTGTTAGCCAAACGAAAAGGCGGTGAAAGATTGCTCATTTGCCTCGCCGTGTCAGAAGAAGTGGTAAGTGCGGTGTTGGTACAAGAAGATAATGGTAAACAATCCCAAATTTATTATGTTACTAAGTCTTTACTAGATGTTGAGACGCGGTATCCACACCTAGAGAAGCTTGCTTTAGTGTCAATTATAGCATCAAGGAAGTTATGACCCTACTTTCAATGTCATCCTATTTATGTTATAATTGCTTTCCCCCTAAGAAACAAACTGCACAAACAAGAATTATCAGGTAGATTATCTAAATGGGCAATAGAACTCAGTGAGTATGATATCATATATCAGCCTTCATAATCCTCGAGGACTTATCCAACTAACATCCAGTAATGACTTATCCTCGAGGGCTTCATAATCCTTCTTCCACTGCTCAATTTCAGCTTTCAATTCTTCTTTTTCTGCCTCCGAGGCTTCATAAGTTGTCTTCAAATGAGCAAGAGAACTTTCCAGGAACTGAATTTTACTTGTTGAGGCACGGTGATTTTCTTGGGATTGAGTAAGTGTCTGAACCAGATCACCCACGTAAACCTCTTTTTGATCTAGGGGCTCTTTCAAACTCCTTATTTCTTCAGTAGCCTTGGAAAATTGTTCAGCAAAAAAGGATTCCAGTCTATTCTTATCTTTTTCAACTTGACTGGAAGAAGCTTTTAGAACCGCTAACTCAGTAGACCATCCTCAGTTGTTGTTCCAAAGCTCATTTTTCCTTTGCAAGAACGTCCTTCTCCAACTGAAGACCTTTAAATTGTTCTCTCCAATTATCAGCCTCGGTGCGCGATTCAATTAATTGCTAGCCAGTCCAAGAGATCCTTTTCATAAGCTCAGTGCCTATCAAGTTAATCTACAAAAAAGGCAAAAGAAGAAGAGTTATGAATGAGGAAAAGGAAGGAAAGAAATATAAGTAAATTTATACCTTAAGAGAAGAATAAACAATGTCATTCATTAAGGAACTGTGACCCTCTAACTTCTTCTTCTCCACGGGTCCTAACAACGGTTTCATCCACACATCATCTTGTCCATATTTTCTCAACAAATTTCCATCCTCGTGGGACTTCAATTACGACTTTTCTCATACCTTACCTGCTGCTAGAAGGCTCAACTTCTACATGAGGAGCAGCGGCGGGAGCGACCACTGGGACAACACTAGGCAAAGACATAGGGGGGGGTTAATAGTAGGCAAAACTGGAAGGAAAGCAAGTGGCAGTTCTTCAGAAACAGGCCTGAGGCCTTCTTCACTCTCAAAGCCATGGGCGAATAACCTTTCAACAGTACTTGGGGGGGAGGGGGGATTGGATGAGTTACCAGCATCTTTATCAGAAAATTCTAGAGGAGCATTATCTGGCTCATCAATGAGTCTGAAGGGAATCAAACTTGATGGGGGATCATAAGCGACATGGGTTTCGTCATCTAAAACCATACGCCTTCTGACACATGGTTTTCTCACCAAGGAACCTTCTTCTGCATCCTCTTCATCATCAGACCCACGAGCTTCAATAGTTTTTCCCTTGGAGGAAAAAGTACTCAAAATCCGTTCTTGAGCAAGACTTACTGAAAGACTGTTGATGGAACCGACGAGGGACTAATGCCACGAATAGCAAACCCTAATAAAAAAAGGGAGATAATGAAATTATTATATATGAACAAGTAAAGAAGGAAATAAACTGCGATAATGAAGACCGTGAATCTTCATTTTCCAACCAAATTTTCGTGAAAGAAATTTCCAAGATCTTTTGTCCATGGGAGCAGCAGTCAACATTTTTCCTACCCAAGCACGAAAGTCAAAAATTTCTTCAAAGACTTCCATGGTTGCTGAAAAAATGAATATGTGATTACATAAAGGAACTCAAGACATCAAATAAAGAAAAAGAAAAAAAAAGACTTACTTGCAAATTTCTATTTTTATGGAAAAAATATATTTTCTTTACCCACTAATCCACTAGTAGGGGCAACAACAAAACAGGCGTACCAGCCATGGTCATGGTCATTCTCGGGGCTAACAAAACCCTTTTACTTCTAGCCATGAGAGAAAAGACCCCTTCACGAAACAACTTAGGAGAGTAAAGATGAAGTAAGTGATGGAAGGTAAAAGGAGCGGAAACTAAATCCGACAAATAGCGAAGGCATGCCACTATCCTCCACACAATGGAACCAATTTGGCCAAGGCAAACATTAAATAGCGACAAAACTCAATGATCACTGGGGGAAGATTAAACCCTAAAGTGAAAGAGTAGGTATAAATGAATGAAAAGCCAACATGGTAAGAAGTGATTCTTTGGTTGGCACCAATAATTAAAACTGGGAAATCTGGTTTTCAATGACATTCTCGTCGAACTAAAGAAAGAATACCAGGAGTGATCAAACTTAGGTAGAGTTTAGCAGGGTTAAGGGAAGCTATAGAAGAAACTTGGATTTTCATGGTTTCACGATCTGATACAAAAGAAAACTCTCGAGGAACAATATCAGAAACCGTAGGCTCACGCATGGGTTCATTCTGGTCCCTATTTTTAGAAGGAGATCCAGGGGTTAAAGGAGTTTCAGGTCTAGAAGAAGATGGCCTGGCGGAACTACTTTGAGAAGAAGAACTGCGAGTAGATAACGAACCAAGACTGCGGAGTCTACCACCTCTCCTACTCCAAGTAGGGGCAGTAGAAGGAGCAAGCTCATCGACGATCACAACTTTGCGCGGATCTGGTGTTGAAGAAGACATGTTTAACAAAAAAAAAAATATAGAGGGAAGGTACAAAACTACTAAGGAAGGTTAAGATGATGGATACAGAGAAGAAGGAAAAAGGTTTCAAGAAATCAAAGGGGATGAAGTATTTATAAGGAGATGCGTCCATCAAATTCATAATAGAACCGTCACTTCGTGACTGATGCAGCCGCAGAAAAATTCTGAAAAAAGTGCTGAGAAATTACAGAACCAATCATGTGAAGCCACGTGGCATGGGCACTAAATGAACGTGACATACGTCGCATCGATTCTGAAAAGGGTATAATGATACTCGAGAAACGACGGCAAAGAATTCCCGCCATAAATACTTACCACTTCCCAAATATTCAGTTGAGAATATTCAGAAAGTGGAGGGGCTATCTATATTAATGGAAAAAGCTATGACACGTGGACTAACAATAAGGTGACAGGAAATGGTACTAGCATACCAATATGGAAACATCATCTTCTCCTCTACAACTTTTTTTTAGAAAAAGATTAACATTAAAAATGCTACTAGGGCATGTGATCATATATTTTAATAAGATGAAGATGATTGCTCGGTGTTAGATAATAATTTTTAAATGGACACCCAATTTAAATATGATAAATAAACTCTAGTAGCTCATTTTTTGGCTATCTTTACTAACTTTCTTACTGTATTAGTGGAAAAAAAGCATGACACGTGGACTAATAATGAGGTGATAGAGCATGGTATGTGGACCATTAATATAGTGACAAGTGGCGTTATTAATTAGATGAGTTAAAGAAGGCGGAAAAGGCACGTGAAGAACACCCACGGGGTTATAGTGAGAAAAGAGTCGGATCTAACAATTGTAAAAGGGGAAACATGAACGGAATGAATAAAAGCTGTTAAGGAGGGAAGATGCACGAACCTGTCATAAATAAGGAAGGGAAATCGATATGATTACAAGAAATCTTTCTCGCAGGCGTGCAGGCGTTTTGAGAGAGCGCAAAACTCTAACTTGAGTAAGTGCCAGCCAGGCAAAAGGGTTAGCCTGAAGTGGTGGTTTAGCCAAATAGCCATAAATATTTTCGTTATAATTGTATATGGTAACGGGCATTCAATGCAATTAATACCATTAGTGAGCCCGAATTAAATAAGGGAATCGTTATAATTGTATGATCCTATATAAGGACTCGAAACCTCATTTGTAACATAATCGGATACTTATTGAAATTTATGCCATCATTCTTTACTTTAATCGAAACTGTAATTTTGGGATTGATTATCAATATGTTTCATATTTTCTTTGTCAATTATTTCCATTCCTTGATTTATTCTACAAATTATTGGAAAAGTAAAGTAAATCTTAGTTATCAGTAACCCGATTTATTCTAGATATTAACTTTGATCGAAAAATCTATTTTTAAGTTAAACACTTGCGAATTTATTTAAACAGAATTTGTGAAACAAATTACTGATCTAATAAGAAAGACTGATGTTGCAACAACAAAAGAAGTCAAGACCCAATGTTGTAAAGTGGAAGACAAAATTGACTTAATAAAACCATTTGGCCAAATACATGAGCAGCGCTTTAAACTTGTACAATATTTTTACTTTGACACTTATACCAAAGCCTGTACCTATTGAATACTTGTTCAAAATACAAAATGTACCTATCGAACACAAAATTGGCAATGCTAGACCAAGTTAAGCGCGTGTATGTCACTTGTCAAACAAAACGAATAAAAAAATGACACGTTTCAAATCTTTTAAAAAAAGGGAGAGTGATATGGCCCCTTGGACATTCCTCGTCGTCTTCCCCAACAGAGCCCCCATTTCCTCCATAGTCATTTCTCCATTTCCTCCATTGTTGTGAGTTTCCCCTTTCTTTAATAAATTACCAAAAAGAAAAAACAGTAAAAACATTTTAGCATCTTCTCTAGTTGAGCAATCGAATCAGTATAAACAGTGAATCTAGGGGATGTTTCGACATTAACATCAGCAATTTCTAGATCAGCATCACAAGCTGCTTCTACAGCAACAAATGCACTCGTTTACTGTCTAATGTTGTCGGTGTTGTAAATGGGTGATTTTTGAGGTTTGCTTTTATAAGTATTGATGACAGCAGATTGCCTTTGTAATTTGTGGCTACCACATTAACAGAGCTTCAAAGAAGCATTTTCTTTCTTTATTTCCTTCTAGATATTAGAACTGTTTGTTCCCTCGTCTGATTTGGACGAATTGTTCGATCATTATTCATTTTTTTTTTGAAGGAATTTCTTTTATATTTAAAGGAATTGTTAAACTGATTGGACCGATTGTCTTTTTGTTTTGATTTTAAGGAATCGATGGTAAAAAGGGAAAAAAAAAAAGAACGGATTATTTTTCAGGCAAAGCTCCATAGCTTCCGCAGAATGATCTTTTGTATTGAGATTTAGAGCTATGTCACGCTCCTAGAAGTTGTGTTGTGCACGCACTGTGCCATCTCCACAGTACATTTTTGGTAGAGATCAAAGTGTTCAACAGGTACAAGTTTTAATATAGGTGTCTAAGTGAAAACATCGGGCAATTTTAAAGGGGCCACATGTGTATTTGGCCAAACCCATATATTGAGTTGGAAATAAAGGCATTTGTGATGTAATCGGGAATAGTAAGGGTATTTCTGAAGTGAGCTTTAAATAGAGGGCACGATTGACTAATTTCATAAAGTTTATGGTAAATTTAGACAAAGAAATAAGTTGGGGAAAAAAAGAGTTTGAAGGCATTCCACTCACGGCTGATGTTAGCGCCATCCAATCAAAACATAATTAAGCCAGCAGACTCGCCCCACCGTTACAACAGAGTGAGAGCGCTCATTATTTCCGAAGCCTCACTTTTTTCCCTCTTTCTTTTTCAAAACCCTTTACTAGCTACGCGCACAAAAGCAGCCATAAGGCCAAGTAGAAGGAAATTCTCTTTTCCTCTGGCAGATCGATAACTCCTGCAGTTTACTCCTGATACTGTCAAGTGTGTGAGGGAAAACGGTATAAGGAAAATGCCGAGAGAAATTATCACGCTGCAAGTGGGACAATGCGGGAACCAGATCGGAATGGAGTTCTGGAAACAGCTATGCCTCGAACACGGTATCAGTAAAGAAGGCATTCTTGAAGATTTTGCCACTCAGGTTCCGTAACTTCTTCCCTTTTGTCATTTTCAGTTGCGTGTATGCAGTCAGTAAAGTAGTTTAGCGCTTCGTATTAGATTTTGACTTGCGTGTTATGCTTTATTTTTGTACTTCTCTAAATGTTTTACCCTGGAAGTTTTTTTTTTTCATTGTTTGGTTGGGTATAAAAAGTCAGTGACACGAACATTGTGGTAGGAGGAGCAATATAGGGCATATGGATAGTTGTT
This sequence comes from Nicotiana obtusifolia, assembly GCA_002018475.1. Classification (NCBI taxonomy): domain Eukaryota; kingdom Viridiplantae; phylum Streptophyta; class Magnoliopsida; order Solanales; family Solanaceae; genus Nicotiana; species Nicotiana obtusifolia. The sequence continues at coordinate 112,917 of MCJB01023907.1, forward strand.
GATGAAATTTTTAGTTATTAAATGTTGACAATAGTGTTGTTTGAAGTAAGTGAGGAAAGTTATTTTCACTATTTCGTGAAAATTAATTTCCTCGGAGAAAACATATTCGACAATTCACTTAACCGAAAACAAAATTTCAGAACAATTTCCAGGAATCAAACACGCCCTAAGAGTTTTATGCTGTTAAAGTTCCTTTCTTCTCCTGATTTTACCTGTTAAGGTATATGCTTATCTGAACTGTACTTATTTCATTATCTTTTTAGGGAAAAACCTAACTTTTAGGTTTCCTGGGTTCATTTTTTTTTTTTTGGTGTTGTATTTTGAAATTAAAGCCTTCCAGTCAATATTGTGTTACAGTTGAATTACTCGAAAGTGGGGTAGTTTTGTGGCGTTTTGTAGTTCCTTTACTGCAGAAGGAAATTGATTGCTTGAATGATGGAAATGAAATGTGAATCTTAGAGAACAGGGGCTAATATTAAAGTACCCTTTTCATCGCAGAGGTAGTTAGCTCTATTTTCCTTCTTGTGTTCAGCATAAAATGCAAGTGGTCATAGTTACAAGTGACAAGTCAGAAGAGGATTAGTGGTTAGATCATGTAGCAGGTAGCAAGGCGTTTTAGTTGAGTTATCGCTATGACAATTAGCTTTAGTGACTCTGAGATCTACATGAGAAGCTAAACATCCCTCCAAAAGTCCATACCAAAGACGCATCACATTGTTTAAGTAAAACATCTGACTATTACCACGATGAGCCTTTGTATCCAAATTATTGGTCATAGTTCAGTTATACACTTATACTACAGCACTACATGGTTTACTTTTGAAATATTACGTGGTTTTGCTTGGTATATTTTGTGCTGGACTTTTCAGAAAATGTTGAACGTGTTGTTTCTAAGAAATTAAAATGAGGAGCTTGAAACAGGATTTGTCTGCAACTTATATGATATGATTCTTTCATTTTCTCATCTGACTTATGCTACCTAGTGACCATGGATGTTTATACATGTACATACAACACTGCCATTGAGCCACATGCATGTGAATGGTTGATCTATAGGTTCACATCCACTTTGACAGAAGGTTCTTATGTGTTTTACACACTCTTGTGTATGATTAAGTGGTTGTATTTTCATCTTAAGACCACTCTTTTGTACTACATGAATAACCTACATTACTTTATTGTGTTGAATATGTAATGTGCAGGGAGGTGATAGAAAAGACGTATTTTTCTATCAAGCGGACGACCAACACTACATACCTCGAGCATTATTGATGGATCTAGAGCCCAGAGTGATTAACGGTATACAAAATGGTGAATATAGGAATCTCTACAATCATGAGAACGTATTCATTGCAGATCATGGAGGAGGTGCTGGAAATAATTGGGCAAGCGGATATCATCAGGTCTATTTGTTTTCTTAAATCTTTGTTTCAGTTTGGTAAAGATGAGTACTCGTCTATTTGTTTTCTTAAATCTTTGTTTCAGTTTGGTAAAGATGAGTACTTTTCTAATCAAGACATGTAGTTATTTATAGAAAAAGATTAATCATGGGTAGGAACAAACCAAATATTCTCTGCTAGTTTCTGGATTACCCTTTGTTAGGATTTCCATCTTCTCAAATATGCTCCATCAATGTTATGTACGCTTTCTCTGTGATGGTCATTGGACTTACATCTTTCAAGAGGTCTGCAAATAATCTTGATTTTCTTTGCTGTCCCTTTCATTCTCTTGTCCTTAGATCTTGGATTGGTAGTTTCTGACTAATTTGGTAAAATCATTTCTTTTTCTCAGGGTAAGCAATATGAGGAGGATCTAATGGACATGATTGACAGGGAAGCAGATGGAAGTGATAGTCTCGAGGGTTTTGTTCTATGCCATTCAATTGCAGGTGGAACTGGCTCAGGTTGACTCCTATTACCAAGTTGGTGCAGATTGTGATAACGTCAGAAATTGAGTGTCTCAGAATTCTGTGTGGATATTCAACTATAGTTTTGCTAATCACTGTTTATATGCAGGAATGGGTTCATATATATTGGAAACTCTGAATGATCGCTACAGCAAAAAGCTTGTTCAAACCTACAGCGTCTTTCCTAATCAAAATGAGACAAGTGATGTGGTTGTACAACCTTACAATTCTCTTTTGACACTCAAGCGTCTGACTTTGAATGCGGATTGTGTAGTTGTACTTGATAATACTGCACTCAATAGAATTGCTGTGGAACGCCTGCATATTACAACTCCCACTTTTGCTCAAACAAATTCATTGGTGTCTACTGTAATGTCAGCAAGTACAACCACACTACGTTACCCAGGATACATGAACAATGACTTGGTTGGCCTCCTTGCTTCTTTGATACCTACACCAAGATGTCATTTTCTTATGACTGGGTATACTCCACTCACTGTAGAACGTCAAGTAAGATTTCTGCTCTTATCTTGTCAGTGCTTGGTTTTTTCTTAATGTTGAATATAACTGTATTGGCAATTGCTGATTTATCTTTTATATAATGTGCTCTCGTAATAGCTCAGTTGTTCTTTTCCTAGAGAGAAGCAGAACTTCAATGTGGACTTAAGTGACCCATATTCTTGCTGTCCACTGGTCAATTGTGCAGACCAGTTTATTGCTTTTTAGCTCCATGGGATGGGAGAAAATGTTGCCTGATTCATGTGCTTCCCATGAAAAAAGAAAAGAATTAAAAATATATAATTCTAATTAATGGTGAGCAATTTATCTTTGGTGCAACTCATTTTCTGAAGCTTGCCCCAGTTTTCTCTGCTATACCTTGATAACTGCCCTAGTATCGAGAAAAAGAGAATGATAAATTGGCCATCTCAATAAATGGGTGGTTATTTTTTTTACTCGACCGTCCCACTTTCTATCCACTATCATCTTTCTTTTTTCCCTTTCTGTTTATTGGTAAAATTGTATCATGTGGAATGTCTGTGACCCATTCACTAGTGACAACTGAAGCCCAGTGCTACTAATCATTTTTGCAGGCTAATGTAATTCGGAAGACAACTGTACTTGACGTCATGCGAAGGCTCCTTCAGGTCTGGAAACCCGTCCATTAGATTGTTCCATTGAAAGTGTTTGCAGATATACTCAAGGACTTTCACTTTGCAGACCAAGAATATCATGGTTTCCTCCTATGCTCGAACAAAGGAAGCCAGTCAGGCTAAGTACATATCCATATTAAACATAATTCAAGGAGAAGTTGATCCCACTCAGGTATTCTTGATACTTATTAACAACTTTTGTGGAGTTATTCTTTTTTTCTATTGCTCCTGCAATAGAAAGTCTGACTGTTTGAAGTGTATTTACCCCAAATTGAAATATTCAAGTTCTTTATGAAGTCCATTTGATAGAAATTTCTTTTAATTCAGTGAAAAAGGTTCTAGGTAGATTTTGAATCTGATTTTTTGAAAATCAATCACACCGCGTGAGTCATGTTTCTGAAATTTAAATCACAAACTTGTTCTTTTTAGTTATCATCTAATCCTTTACTTGCACAGTTGCGCTTAATCTTATCATCTAATTCATTTACTTGCACAGTTGCGCTTAAGGAGTTCCAAGATTATTTCACTTAGACATAGCTTTATCGCTTAACAACCCAAACATCGTTTTTCCATTTCATACATTAAAATTCCTTTATTCTTAACTCTTAGAATTCTAGAATTCTATTGCTCATCTGTTTTGCTACTTCCCAAAATTTGTACGCTTGGGGAATATAGAGGCACAAACTTATGCATGCATATAAATGCACTTCTGACAAAAGATATCATTCAGCTGTTTCTCATGTGATCTTTCTGAAATCAGGTCCATGAAAGCCTGCAGAGAATAAGGGAAAGAAAGCTTGTTAATTTTATTGACTGGGGCCCTGCTAGCATTCAGGCACGTGTTTTGGCCATAATGGACATTGAGATTTAGTTTCTTAATCCTATTGCTGCTGAACTTTGACTTTCAACTACCCTCCTTGGCAGGTTGCTTTATCTAGGAAGTCTCCTTATGTCCAGACAGCTCATAGGGTGAGATTTGATTCTAAGTCTACTTGTTTAATCTTGTATGCTGAAGGCTGTTAATCTGATTTGTACCGCTTGGGAACTGCTTAAATGCCTTTCTAAGAGATTAAGGAGGCTCAGTAATGTAAAAGTCAAAGCTTGTAGTCCAGTAGTTCGGCTCACCAACAAATCAGCTAAATTATGGGACTTGTAAATTTAATGTTTTGATAGCACGAAGTAATTGCTCCTTTCGTTTTTTGAAACTGATGCTTGATCCACTGGATGATGTTTCTGAATCTAAAGGGTTTACAAATTTATATTTGAACTTTAAAAATGGACATATAACATTTTTGAAGTTGCAAACATAATAAATGCTGATAACTTACTCATGTTCGAAAAGCGCATTTTTTACAATGGGCAAATATAAACTCTACTTCACTAGCTGACATGATCACTAAAAAGCATCAGTTGAGGCAAGCCAGATTAGTTTGCCTATCTTTGTTTTCACATTCTATTGTAAATCAGCTTTCCTGAAAGTTGTTTGGAGTAAAGCTGTTTCTTTCCCGAAGATATGTAATATTGCTGTGATTTTCGATGTGTCAGGTTAGTGGTCTCATGCTAGCTAGCCATACTGGCATCCGACACTTATTCAGCAAGTGTTTGAGCCAGTATGATAAATTGAGAAAGAGACAAGCCTTCCTTGACAACTATAGGAATCATCCAACGTTTGCCGTAAGTTCTTGTTCAACTATCTTTCAGATATTATCTACTATGAATAAGAGGCTGCATAGTGTATAGTCTAGTTATCGGTCAGTCAGTGCCCATTCTGACCAGGGGATTTAGTTTTTATGTCTAAAAATTGTCTGCTTGTATAGCTGAGAGAGTGAAAAAGAAAACAGAGCAGATATTTGTCATGCTCCATGGTTTCTGCAAAAGTGAAGCTGAATCTGGAGATTTCTCCATTGAAATCTATCAATGTCTATAAGAAACTATGACATGCTTTCTCCTTTCATATTGTTGTCATTACAAAACAATATCTATGTTTATAACTGAAGTTCACATGTCTAAAGTAAGATCTAATTGATGAATATGAGAAGCTGATATTCTATAACTAACTAGTTACATAAAATAATACAATATAATTTTTCATTGTAAGAATGTATGGTCTTAGAAGACAAAAGAGAACACTTGAGTGTGAAATGTACTTGATGGCGCAACTAACAGACAAGTTATTAAAAAGTGTTCAGTTGATGCATTTTTTTAAAAATTATCATAGGTTACTTTTTCATGAGATACTTCTCTTAAAGAACAAATGGAGCTGTATGTGTTACGGAGAAACAAGGGGCTAAATTCAAAAAGTAATATGAGGTTTTTCTGAAGTACAACTCTCCCAAATCTTTGGAATATAACAGCGTTCTTGGTTATCTTTTGACTTGTGGGGGATGGGATGTTCTTGGTTATCTTTCGACTTGTGGGGGATGGGATGTACCGTTGAACCTCAAAACCTGTGCTTCTTTGAGGAGTTAAAATCCTCAGCAATAGATAAGCTTGGCAATTTGAATAAAAGACTGCATGCATCAATCTGTCAATGTTGCAGACGAAGACTGTGTATTTGTTGTCTGATCTCCAGTTTGAGTGGTTTGCTCTCAGTTGAGCTCCTTGCTTTTATATTCTGCAACAAGGAGTGATTTCTCAAAGCGGGGTCCAAGAAACCCAGCTTTAAGTAGCATGCACTTTCTTGTAGAAGCTTTTATCAGTTGCATTGTAGTGTGATGTTCAGTTGTTTGCTCAAGCCTTGTTCCTCTTTCTTACATTTTCAAGCATAATGTGCAGGACAATGATCTATCAGAATTTGACGAATCTAGAGATGTGATTGAGAGTCTAGTTGACGAGTACAAGGCTTGTGAGTCCCCAGATTACATCAAATGGGGAATGGAGGTAAGTGCTAGTACTAGTACTAGTCTGTATTGCTTTTTATTTCATGTGCTGCATCACAAATGAGCTATCTATTTGTGCAGGATCCCGACCATGTTCTAACAGGCGAAGGAAATGCTAGTGGGACAGTTGATCCCAAGTTATCTTTATGAGCAAGCTTACTATTCTGTATTTTTACTTTGCAGAACAAAAGGATAATTTATTCGATGTAATTATCTCTGCAATTTAACCCTGATTAGTCTCCTGTATGTGATTCAATTTGGGGCTCAACTTATTTGTTAGGGTCATATGGTTTATGGTTACCGGTAATATCAGTGAAAATAGTCTTGTCTTGTTAACATTAGCAAATTCATGGTAAGATATACTGAATTTTTTCAAGAGTCCGGCAATGGATTGAACCCTCGAGAAAACAATAAAATAAATAATGATGTTATGTAATCGAATGATATGCAGGCTTTAAAGTTTAATGATCTTATGTAACCCAATATCATATAAGATGACCAATCCTCATTATCAACGCCCCTCCCCCCTCCTCCCCCAGGTCTAGGACTGAAAATATCAAATTATCCCCCTACTCCACAAACTCCCGATGAGATCTATATTTATGCAAAGGTTGCCTAAGTTTAGTTGTCAACTAGTGAATTTGACCGCACGAAATGAGTTAGTTTTGTAAATATAATCGCAATAAAGGAGATAATATTTTCATATATATGCACCAAAATTTAATTTTAAGTTTATTATAGCACAAATATAAATACTTATCTATTTAAATCCAAGTCTATCACCATTTCTAACATAAATACTACAACATTTACGATATAAAGGAAATAAATTGTAATCGATATATACTTTCCACATAACACATTTAGTTAGCGACGAATATTAATATTTAAAAAGTAAACTTGATAAAATCATTATTTCGTCCATCCTTGAATTAATCATCTTCGGCTTAACTAATTAACATTCGATGATGGTTTTCTTTCTAAGGGGTTCCACTACCTTTGTGTCCACACTGGGTTAGTTAAAGAGAATATGTGTAAGTATTTATTATTAACTCAACAACTAGTTGTTTATTACCCTTCTTAGAGTGAAAGGAAAAAGGAAGACGGATTGTTTGACACACCTCAAACCTTTCTTCTGCAATAAATCCCTTTTATCATCATGGTACTTAAGTACCATTCTTTTTTCCTTCTGTATTGATCGACATATTAGACCAAAGATTTTAATGTCTTATTAGTGTTTGTAACAAAATCTACCAGTTGCAACACTTAACTTACCTCATTTTGAAATGGGTTGATGAACGTTACTATGGAAAGCTACATGTAATTTTTTACAAGTCACTTGATAGATGTAAAATTATTTCACAATATCACCGTACAAATAATATTAAACCCATTTTTCCAATTTGTGGGAAAACATATTATCCAACTTCAAATCTGATACGTCCATTCTATTATATCAATATATTAGGACCAAATTCGTATTTCAGAGTTCATATAGTGGATCTGACTAAATCTAGGAAAAAGGTCAACCGCTGCAATTTAAATTATTCTAACCAAACTGAAAAGTGGAGCCAAGATTGATCCTCTTGAAGTACAATTTAACAAAACAGAAAAAAGAAAAAATTTCAAGGTCAAATTATACACACCAGACTACAAAAAGATTGAAAAGGCCTAACCCCAACGCAGTCCAGTAACTTCCTAGATAAAGCTACAGGCAAAAGGCAACTGAACAACTCAATCAGAAAATGTTCAATCCATTCAGTTATTCCTTGAAGCGGGATGAGGTGTTTGTTAGGCATAACACATGGTGTCCTACCATTTAAGCAGTTTTATAAGAGTCTTTAAAATCTTTTCTTTACACTTATTTCCCTCACCCGAACGGTACCAGGGCTCTTGAATTTCAATACCAGAAACACACTTTGATTCCATAGAGAAACAGAACATATTGCTGCTGCACGTGAAAGAGAAAAACAAGTTAGGTAAGAGCGTTGGCAGGATTTAAGGGCTATGCTGCCTCCTTTAGGTATCCTTTACTTCTTATTCATACATCTAGAAAATCTAATTTGCTTGGAATAGATCTTTTCTACAGGAGACAGTAACAATAGTAAAGGATGACATCAATTAGAAATGCCCAACAACATCTGATAGTGAACATTAATTCTATATTAGAATGTCCTTTGAGAAATACAGCAATGCATGCCCTGCAAAAGGTTTGAAAATGCCGCAGTAGAAAAGGTTTCTTCATCTTTTAGCTTTCTATCTTGTTACTCTCTTCAGATGTTTCCAAAGTCAACAAAAATATATGAAAGGAAAAAGCATTGATCACAAACAACAAAAGGTGCTAACAAAATCTGAATTTCAGATATAAATTAATATCATACAGTACCTCTTTTAGCATGTTATTTTATTGCTCAAGCATTTAACAGCAATTTCAAGTTTTTCATCAGGTATATGAGCAAATGGATATTATTAGAAGAACCACCACATTCTTGATTACACATAAATGAAATTATTCTATATGTCAACCACGTGTCGTAAAAGATATGAACTGATTCATGCCCTGAGCTCTCGAAGAAACAGAAACTTCACAAGAATGGCCATCAGATGAATCATGAATGATAAAAAGAAAAGTAATACCAAATCATTATCCGTCTTCTAATAGATTTTCCAAATTATCATGATTTGACCAAAAGAATTTCAGAGCAATAGAATGGGAGACATGTGACTCAAAAGGAATCCCTTTTTGATATCCTATCAAAGTAAAAATTAAAGGATAAAATACGCAGAAGCCACAACAAAATTTACATAATCACAGGCAAGGTATGTTACTTGTAATTCCTGATGAGAGTAGTACGTTCGTAACAGAGTTGTAGGATTAATAAACTGGAAATAGTATGCGTTAATTGCCTCAAAAGCTTAGCACTTGAAGATGCATAAACCGGGATGAGTAATCTTGAATTGGATGAGGGAAAAAAATAACAATTAGTCAATAACATTAGAAGACTAAAAACTTGAGAGAATTGAAAATCAAAGACAGAAGGAGAAGAGATGGAGGCTTTTTCCCCAGAATAGACGTTATAACCGTGGTAAGCGAGAGAAAGGAAGAAGGAAGAGGTCAGTTATGGTTAGGAGAGTAAAGAGCCGACTGTTGGTCAGGAAAAATTAAAGAAGCGACTGTTGGTGAGTTTTTTTTTTTAATGAATAGAAAAAGGAGGGAAATAGGAAAAATTGTCAAAAAAAGGAGAGAAGATATAAATACAAATACTGGGCATATGAAGGTGACACGTCACATTTTCTACTCTCAGCTTTATATATACTAGTATTTATGAACATGCGTTGCACGTAAATAATGACATGTCATGATTTATATGTTTACTTATATGAAGGAACAATAAAATTTAATTAATGAGAGTAATTTTACGTATAATAATACAACAATCATCTAAATGTCGAAAAATATTATTACATAAGCATAATACATGAATTGAAAATAAAAGGACATAATCAAAACTTACACAAATGATCAATTTTGTCATGTTAGTTAGATAATTACGTATTATGATTTAAAAGTATTTAATGTGATGGTATCTTAACGAACACTTCTTTGTGGACAATATTTTTTTGTGTTTGTTTCCTCCTAATGCTTTAGTTGCTCAGCCTTGACCAAAACTCTTGTTGTCGATCTTGATATCCCCCTTGAAAGTGCACTATACAATTGTTCGTGCAAGAAAACATATTGCGGTAATATAATCAAATATTTAGGATATTTGTCCTTGTGCTTTATTTGTTATAAACATAAACATACTAAAAATTATTTTCACAAAATTTAAAAGGATATACCTTAGTTTCGGAAGACGAAAGTTGAATTCAGGGATAATAATATACTTAGAAGCACATTGACCAGTACCATAATTTTTGCATATATGACGTTATTGTCAAAACTTCTATATACGCTCTGTGTGCTATTACATAAGCTATTCGATGTATCTAAGTTTTTCAGTAGCATGACGCACGTATTTTTTTTTTCAAAATCAACCTATATACAATGAAGATCAATTATAACTTAGTCTATTATATATACAAGACACTAACATACGTAAGAAATAATAAATTTGACAACAAATATATATAGTAGAAGGCCATTTGATTTTAAAGTATTTAAGTATTTTTCTTGGTAGTAATTATTGATATAATTTTCTGTTGAGTCAAAAATAAAAAAATATTTTATTTTTACTATAAAATTTTGCAATCAACCTTTTATTTAGTTGATCAACATATTCATTCCCGGTAGTTAAGATATCTTTTTAATTCTATCATGCGATTTGCACAAATTGCGTTTTAATCTAATATTAGAAGTATTTCTCTTATTAAATGCAGTACTATTACCATTGAGATTGATAACCAAGTGTTCAGGAAAAAACAAATCATCTTTTATTGGATGCTCTTATTCATTTCCGACACGAAGCAAGAAGACATTGAATACTGGATCTGTTCTTACTTTATATTTCTTGTCAGTTGAATCTTTTTCATTTGAGGCTAGACGTATAACTTTGGCAAGCTAGCTTTTACAGTCTCTGTTTTTGTCGATTTTGGAACTACTGGTAGTACTTAACAGAAATCACCTTCCAAACCATTAATTTTCCACCAAACGGTTCATTAATATCCAATATATATTTAGAACTTCGTTTGACACTTAGCCATCAGTGCTTCATTCCATATTATCATTTTTTTTTCCTTGTAAATTAAGTATCATTGCTCTGCTTTGATATATTTGTGATAGTTATTTAAGTTGTTTGATAACATATATCAAATTTAAAGTGAGTGGTCTCACAATAAAATCGTCGTTGGTACATCACTTGCTATTATTGCTAACAATGTCATGCCTCTTGATATAATATTTGCAAGTAATGCATGACATAGAAATATTATTTCGATTCCTTCGGAGGCATTTAAAGAATAATTCCGTTATAGTAGAGTCAACTCTTTATAATATAGTCTTGAAAGCTTATTTTTGTTTTGGATTTAGCTTTGATTATGCTTCCTCAAAACTTGTACAACATTTTGATTCTCAATAATATATTAAACTTTTCACTTTTATTCTAACGCTCTTTTTATGGAATAAGTTTATGTACCCTAAGTTTTTTTTAAAAAAAAACTTGAATAATAATTTTACTCATATAATGAATTTAAAAAATAATTTAATTGGATTCTCTTGCTAAATAATTAATTAAAAGATTTAATTATTTGATTTTAACATAAAAATAATTTATTCTATGTTGATTCATATCTTAATATTAGTTCATCTCTTATTTTGAATATTTAATCTTAATTTTAAGTTTATCCACCATAAATTTATTTCAAAGAGTAAAAGATAAATATGACATTTCACTTTTAGATCTTTATCTCTATAGAATCGTTAGTGGTATTGACTCTTATCAACCATTTTTTTCCCTTTCTCACACATTTATATTCTTAAATATTTTCTCAGTTGTTGTTTAGTAATTGAGTATTTTTTGAATATTACACAAAAAATTGATAAAAATCTATTATTTGAGTAGGAAAATAGTTCAAATATAATAAAAATATATTACCGTGGAGGTATTTTTTTTCCCTCAATTTTAACTCTTTATGCAATTCATTTAATATTACTTTAATTTTTTTGGTATTGGACATTATGGAGTGGCAACGTATTGCCAATACAGATGATTCTGATAAATTTGATTTTATTAAACTTTCTTATATATTTTTAATAAGAATTTAATAGATAAGTTTTATTAATTATAAAATAAAAAAATAAAAAATTAGCATAGAAGGTATTGTAGTCCAAAGAATAAGTTATTGCAGTTATGCCCTTTACCTATGAGTTCTTCCGTTTAATATTTTAGGGCTATTCTGGTATATTAATATTACATCTATACTTTTATAATAATATAGGCTCTCATTTTCCTAAATGAATTTTGACAATATATTACATTCTTAAATTAAATTAGTAAGAGGATATTATAATATTTTTTCGAATTAAATTAGTAATATAAATTTTTAAGAAGTATATCCTAAAAGTAATAGGATTAAAATGACTAAAGATATTTACTTTCAATTTAATATGAATTAGACAGCCCGAAAGTAATTATACTAATAGGATTCCTAAAGGTAATCATGTAGGATTCCTCACATGTAGTATTATGTCCTAAAACTAATAGGATTATAAGGCTAATATCTAGAATTCCAGTTATGTCATTTTATTATGAGTTATTATGCTTAATATTATAAGGTTATTCTTGTAAACCAACATAACTGTTTTAGGATCCCGATCTATATTAGGATTTTGGAAATACCAATCCCCTTCTATGTACGTATCCCCTTCTAATTTCATCAAAAGTTCAAAACTAGTTTTTATGTACGTGCGTTGCACGTAGAGTTTTAATCTATTATATATGAACAAACAATAAATTAAATTTATTAAAAATTATATATAAGAAAAAAGAATCAATTTAAACAATTGACGTGAAAAAAATTGCTATAATATTTGGAATATTAAAATCTCTGCTGTTACATTAACATAATACTTCAATTCAAAATCTATCGTCTGAAATTGTCAAATTGATCAATTTAATATAGTTAGAAACATACGTTTATAATGTAAAAATTTGCAATAGGGTCGTATATCACCTAATAGTTTTGTCTTCTTTATAGACGATGTTTCCGGTGTTTGATCTCCTATATCATTTTTGACTGTTCTGTCATCTTCATAAATCTTGTTTACGACATTGGTATCCATTCACTCCCTCGCTTTCTTTAAAGGTCATTTCGATTCTTTTTCTAGTATGATTTCTCCATAAGAATACTGAATGCACAACTTCTCTCCCCTTTACAAACAACATAGTGTGGAATCGAATTATTCGCTTCTATTTTGGTTAATCCTTTATGGCAAGTGATTTACTTATGAGCTAAGAAATAAGAGAGCAACATATAGTTGTCTCTATGTGAAAACATATTGCGGTAAATATATTCCAACATTGAAACCTTTTAAGAAAATATGTTATGGTAAGAAGTGAAATTAATTAGTCAAGTAACAATATTTTTTCCTAAAGATACAAAGCTTGATTAGTTACATAAATTAAGCAATACATGAAAAATAATGAAGGTACTACTCCAGCTCCACAAATATAATGATCGTAAAAGAATAAGTTTCTGTTTGGCTCCTTTTTAGAAAAAGATTCATTCAATAAGTTAATATTATCTGACAAGAAGGGGTTGCTTAGATGGACAACATCCCCACCTACAACCCCAAGATCGTAAGTTCGAATCACCAAAAGAGCAAAAGCTCCAATAAGGGAGGATCAAAGGAAAATCAAAGGGAAGTGGAATAAAAAAAATTGTAAAAATGAAGTTAGTATTATCCCATTGCATTGACAATATAGTTCAATGATAAAAAAGAAAGGGGATTAAAATTAAGATATACAATCTGATAAAAGTAACTTTGAATTGATTTTTGTTATACTCATGTTACTATCCAAAAAGAATTGGAATTAGAATCAGTTGGCAATGAGTCCTCGTTGTCCAAAAGCTAGCAATTAGAATTTTTTTTGATATTGGGTGCGGTGAAATTCGAACCCAAGACCTCTGCCTGCTCTGATAACAGATTAAAATGTATGACAATCTCATCTAAGAGCTTAAATTGTTAGATAGAACACACTTTTATTTACTTAATTATATCTTCAACATATGTCAGAGTTTCTATGCATATATGTGTTCAGCACGTGAAAATATTTATTAACTTAATAAGGAAAAATACTCCTATAAATACAAACAACAGTTAAAATTATAGAGTAGCCAAAAGACACAAGAATATTCACAATAATGTTATGCCAATTATTACCATGTGTATAGATGATAAAGTTTCAACTTTCAAGAATTCATTATTTTGTGCTTACATGGAGCTTCCTTGATTTCGGGAGTATCATGATATTCCTGCCTCAATGATATTCACGACATAATTCTATTTTATGAAAAAGTCAAAATACTACAGATACAACTTACAAATAGCATTCAAACAATCAAAAGGAACTTTTAAGAGTTGAATTATTACTTTCATGTCAAAGTTCGAATGAGTGATTTTGTCATGGAGAAAGTTGCACGATCAAATCATCAATATAATGTGCTATCCTTTCAAAGCTTCTCTTAGTAATGACGGGAGTTCAAATTCGACAAAGGCTGAAGATTGTGATCTTTCGGGTAGAGTCATCTGCTCTTATCGTGCGGGATTCAATGACCTACTAAACTTAATCTTAAATCTCTAGGTCATCTCCTACTAAAAGTATGAAGTTTGCATAATCGAAAAATAGGACCAAATAGGATTTGTATCCTAAAGCAAATTGAAGAGCCAGTTAGACTCCTTGTTTGAATGACCAATAGATCATTTGGAGCATCAAGCCATCAACCGATGATTTTGACTTTTAAAAGACTTGGACTCTACAAGAATTCAAATATTTTTACTTTTATGGACATTAGTGGCATTCAGTTTTAGGTTTATTAGTGTCGATACGAGACTATAAACGTAGCGACTCAACAACAATGCAATACCACACATATCCGTCATTTGTATAACCGTACAAATAGAGCATTGGAGAATTTCTCGTGAATTTTGAAGCCTCTGCTTTCTTTGCCATTGAAGCAGCTCTTAGTTCAGGTCTAAAATTTTCGAACACTAATAATTAAGAATAGGTTTTTGGAATAACCATATCTAGGTTTAAATATATGTTATAAATATGGTGAAGGAATCTAATTAGGCGGCTTATTAGTCAGGGTACGTTTTACTGTTCATTCTTTATATCAAGTCGGTTACTTAGAAAGGGGAAGAGAAAAAAAAAGTCGATTTTGTTTTATTTGTAGTATATTCTTTTAGGATAAAAGCTAGATGTAAACTTATATTAGACGGTCAAGTGATACATTAGTATCTAAAAATATTATCAATCCAGCGAAAAGACTTTCGTATTAAAGAAAAACGGCTAAAAACCCAATGGTAGGATTGTCAATGGATCTTTAAGAATCGACTAAACCAATCGAATCGAACCGTACCGAACCGATTATTAGGTTTATTTAATAAAATTGTAGGTCTGTATATAAACTTATAACCACACCGAATAATAAAGTAGGTCTATAGCTGTAAAAATAAATCGATAAAATACCGAACTGTACCAAATAAATTTATATATGAAAAATATATTTTATATACTAAGTTTAAGAAAGCATTAAATTTTTTTTCTCAGGTCTTGGGATTATGGAAATGACTACAAGTGATCAAATAATTAATATCCACAGTCCCAACTTCCAAAACTATTCTGCTACTCATATCGAAACTAAATTAGTTTTAACATCTTGATAGCAAGCTACTCGATATTTCAGTGATCTTCAGCAGCAAGATACAAGGTATTGGATATATTTCCTCACGTATGATTTAGATTTCTCTTGTTGGATACTAATCTTTTAATACGCTCTATTATATTCTTGAGTCACAACTTGATTGGTATCTTTCCGCATGTATGATTTATATTTCTCTTGTCTTTGCTTAATTTGTTTTATGCTATCATAGAATAGGGGGAGAATCTCTATGTCCGACATCTTTCACGTTCCTTTTAAGTACTTTTAAAATAGTAAAAACGTCTAGAAAATTTTGCCAAAGTCCTATGCAAGTATACATTTATCGCATACTAACTTCGACTAGTGACTCCTGTATGACGTTTTTAAAAAACATACCGAAAAATTAACCGAACCGTACCGATACCGAAGAGAAACCGAGATGATTGGGACGGTTCCGAAAAGTCTAATTTTGGTAAACAAAATGGAATAACCGAAAAATTGATATGGTACAAATTTTATAAAATAACTGACATAACCGACCAATGACACCCCTATCCAATAGAGAAAAACGAACAGAAACCATTTTACAAGAATTTCATTCCTTAGTTCTTTTCATCTATATCTATCTATCTATCTATCTATCATCTATCTATCTATCTATTATTAAAAGTACGAAAACCCTTAGCCATATCGTTCGCCTTTTATACCTTTAATAACAGATTTTACATTGGCAAATTTGTAATTTAATATTTAGGACTTTGCAATCGATTAAAATTATTCTTTCTTTATTTGAACTATGTAGAATTTACTAATTTTTATAAATTTAAAATTGAGTAAAGTTTTATTTATATAACTCTTTTTCTTGTTAGACTTATCTAAAATACAACATGATCCTTTGTTATTCACTTTCACAATTACAAAAGAGAATATCTTTTCCCCTTGGATCCTCGAACCGTTATATTTAGTTCCATTATTTTCAGAGGTTTTTATGCAATTTCTTTTCGTCTTGTGCTTTTTCCAAAGTACTATAAGATTGTCCTTTAATTCGTCTAGTGTTTTTATTTTTAATTATATTCTAATTTTTATTCATAATTTAACATTTACCATTGTGCATAGTCTTGTTCTATGAAGTTTGAGTTAGTTGCAAAAATATCACATTTCAAATAAATTTTTACTATATAATTTGACGTAAATCTGACATTTCAAACAATAAAATTTGGCCAAAAATAAATAATCACCGTAACTTAAATAAGAATAATACAAAAGAAAGAGCGTGAAACTTAATTTGTGTGTAAGATTGAAAATAATATTGATTATATAATAAATTCGTAAACGAGTTTACGTTTATACTAAAATAAATAAAATTGGAATAAATTTAAGTTTAAATATAGATTTAGACGACTTTAGTATTTTTATGGGAAATTTCTTTCTTTATTAAGTTAGCTACATATGATCAATAATTATCATTTAATTTTTTTTACCCCTTTTAACTTTTATTTTATGACTACTGCCACTTATAATATAATTATTTATGTGTTTTCTTAAAAACTATACTTATTCATACGGGGTATACGTGCAAAGCGCATATTCTAAAACTAAATTGGTTAATAACTCCTATATAGATTTTTCATTCTAAACCAGACATCTATATAGATTTTTCATTCCAATTAGTAGTAAACGACCATGTAACGGCTTTACTAATTCTACGTGCCAAATAATCAGCTATGAAAGCAACTGGAGCAAATACTTGCAAAATAGTATACTTAAATATTAAATTAAAAGAACAAATATGTTGTATTCTGAAAACAGAAAGGTTTCCTCTTCTCCCTTATTATTATTATTATTGTTATTCACTCTCACCTGAAAAAAATAAAATAACAATAAAAATCCATTAGACAAATTACTTAGGACTTAGGAGTAATATTTTTCAAGAAAAAGAAATGGAAAAGAAGCAAAAGGAAGTACTACTAGTTGATAAAAATGTAAAAGTCAAGTCTCGTCTCACCAAAAGCAAGAACGGCAGGAGGAACATATAGCTGCAAGCCTGCAACTCCCTGCGAATTTGGATATATATACATAGAGAGGAGGGGAATGGAGAATCTTCGCCAAAGACGAGCAAAGAATCCCTGCTCTCTTCTTCTTTCTTTTGTATTGATCACTGCCCTCTCTTCATCCATATCCGCAACTTCACCTCTTCCTCTCTCAGATCAGGTTTCTTCTCTTTTTCAACTACACTTGTTTAACGACTAACGAAAAATTTGCTTCTGTACTGTAAAAGAAAGAATTATTTTTCAAAACATATTCTATACGATTATTCTGCCCTAGATCGAAGGGATACATTTTTGTTCTTGATTTAATTTTGCTTTTTTCTTTTTGAATTCCCAGTTAAGTTAGGGTTTTAATGAAAAAGCCATGGAATTAGATTTCATGTGTTTTTTTCTTACATCTAATATTGCAATTCCTGAACTAAATTAACCTTTTGGTTTCACGGATAGCAGAATTATAAGTAATTTTTGATTTGGATTACTTGCAATCATCAGTGAAACCCATGTTATTATTATTATTTTTTTTCAATCTTTTGTGGGCTTGTGTGGATGTAACTGCATGTATAGGAAATTAAATTATGAAACAAAAATCACTTTTTGGAGCTGTTATTTTCCTGGCTGACCATCTTTTATTTATTTGTGCATAGGGTACAGAGCAGCATGCATCAAGGTAATATTTTGTTTCTCTTTTATTGATTCTTAATCCAAAAAGGAGCCTCTTAAAAATACATTTAAAGATATTTCTCTGCTGCTGTTAAGTTGTATCATAATAGTTTATCAGAAAATAAAAAAAGTTGTATCATGGTTAAATATTTTTGTTTTTGCCCTTTTTCAGGCCTTATATTCTTTTTCAGCATGATACTGTGTGAGATAAATTCTGGTTTTCAACTGTATTACTGAAATATATTTGAAAATCATTCAATTTGAGATGTGCATTCCCTTGAAGTTGTCACTATTCTGAATTATTGTTTTTGATGCTCTGAAGTCCTGAACAAGACAAACCGCATGTTCATGAAGTTCATTGCTCCCGAGATAGAAGCCGGGCTGCTTGGAAAGTTATTGAGGAGGTATCTGCAAAAGTACTCCGTATGGACTAAACATAAAGCTGCTGCACATACAGGACTGAAAAATTGTTCTTTTGTTCTTTTTGTGCTGTGCAGTACTTGACGCCCTTTGTGGAAAGAGAGAAGTACGAGCTTCCTAGGCAGTGTAGACTTCATCCAAGTAATGATATTTTCAGAGATCAGGAGGAACATAAAATCCATCTTGATGTGAATGAGTGGAAATGTGGATACTGCAGAAAAAGCTTTCGGGCTGAAAAATTTCTTGATCAGCATTTTGACAACAGGCATTCCAATCTTCTGGACGTTGTAAGCATCGCATGCTATTTGTGTTTGCGGTTTACTCCAAATTTTCTTGCAATGAGAGTGAGAAAACCAGTCTTCATGCACTCTTCTGTGGTATAGCTATTCATGTAGACTAGTGGTTCATATATGCGTTATTATCTGTATTATATAGTTTATATTCATCTTCTTCCACTTTGTTTTCTATTTATTTCAAAAGATATAATTTTCTAATATGAGAGGCGTAATTACCATTCTTTATTCCTTTTTCTTGTATACTATCGTAAAGCAAAGTTTTTGATCATTGATGTCATAATATATTGTTGGAGTTTAGTAGACAATTCAAAGAATTAATCCTGAAAGATACAAAATAAATAGTAGAATACCTGATATTTTTTCCTTTAAATAGTCTCTGATTAGTTTGGTTCCATCTTACCTTTATGAATTTTTAAACCTTTAGTAGCTAAAACACATAAAATTAGGTAACTCAAAGAAAGGTGGTTGTGAACTATAGCAACTCTTGTCACAAGTATTTGACAAGGTAATGACTTGTTAAAACTTATCTTAGTGATACTTAATAACTAAAAAATTATATATCTTCTGGTTTCTTTTAAGAATCCTTTGTCATCTGAAATGCCCACTTAATTTATGTATTCATTGGGCATTGGAGAGTGTTTATTTTGTCTATTGGAGAGTGCAACTATCAGTACTACATTAGTAGCAGTTAATATGTAGAATTGTAGATTTAGGTAGCATTATTTTGCACGGTATCAGGTATGTGTCACTGCTGATTTTCTAGGTTGAGTCTAATTGAGTTATATGAATAAAAATTATCAAATTAGCAGTGATAGGGTATCTCTAGCTTACTGGTCTTTATATTGCACTGAAGTTGGAAGTTCGTGAGCTGCTGGTTGGGGGCCTCATCTGGGCTCAGTTATAAATAGTGTAGTGCTAAGGGGATGAAGATCTATTTTCAAGAATAAAGTGATTAATTACAGTCCACAGAGGATTGTTTCTATCAGGAGCTATTTGGGCCTTTAAGGAAACCATCTGTGATGTGACCTTCTCTCAGAAACTACTGACAACCCGAACCTGCTTTTCCAAAAAACTTGTCCAAACAAGTAGAAATAGAATTTGGGTTTTAGTAAGCTTCTTTTTTCCCATCACAGAAATGGATTTCATCATAGTATTCGAAAACCAAGTGTAAGTAGGCTGAGTATTCTCCGTTAACTTAATTCCACAAGATTCATAATTTGGTCCAGGTCGGCTGAAGTGTGTGGCAGATAGTTAGAGTATTCTATTACTTATCATGCATTTACCATGCTTTGATTTTTGAATTAAATTAATCTTTTATAAGGTATGAAGTAATAAAGGTATGAACTATGAAGTAATCTTAGCATATGATCTCAATGGCTCAGAGTCACAGCAAATGCCTGGCAGATGTATGTGGAGCTTTGCATTGTGACCTTGTGATGGAATTTAAATCCAAGAAGGGCAAGTGTAATCCTGCGGCAGCAGCAAGAAATCGTCATTTATGTGAGGTTACCTTCTGTACTTAAACTTGTATTTCAGTTGGGATTAACTTGCCAATTCTACTGATTTCTCTTTGATCATGTCCACTGTCTTCCCCCTATTTCCATGCAGGGTCTTGCAGACAGCTGTTTTCCTGCTACTAAGAGTCCATCAGCTACTCGTCTTCATGGTAAGATTTCTCCATAGTGTTAGGACCTGAAGTAATTATATAGTTGCTTCCACTTATGATGATCTTTTGGTTGATTTGATGGCAGAGCTATTCTTGCGCCAATTCTGTGATGCTCACACTTGCTCGGGGGGTAGAAAACCCTTTTCTGGAGGAGGAAAGGCACGGTTTGATTACTGAATGCCTTATTTATATGCCTTCTCTTAGATCAGAATAAGAGTTGTACAGGGGACTATAGAATCTTTACCTTTTTTGGATTCATATACTTGTGTCTGTAGGAGTAGAACTAGCCATAACATTCAGTTGAGGTTATAACTTCATACAGTACTACTGAGATGTGAAACTTGTTTGGCAATTCTACGAGGCGCTTGCATTGCGTGTTCTAGTGGACCTTTTTCTCTGCATTTTGTAATCGTATCATCCCTTATGCATGTGACATGTTATATTTGCAGAAGCATACAAATCGGTTCTACTTGGCAGCTTCAGTGTTGACGTTGATGCTGCTCCCTCTATTTTACCTTATTGTCTATTTGTACCAAAGGTACTTCCTCCAACCTTTGCATCGCCAGTCTCCCTCAAAATTTGCATTGAAACAATTGCTTTTTCATCTGCAGAGAAATGAAAAAGGGAACTCAAGAACTTAGGCGCATAACAAAAGTTGGAAGAAAAGCCAAACCTTCTTAACTGTGTACAGCGATGATACTTTTTTTGGTGAGTATTTTGTCTATCTTGTTTACTTCATGTTGGAAAGAAATGATTCCTTTCCCATAATGATACACCAGCTTATTAAATGTATTTCATAGTAAGCTGAAACATTAGCATCATGAAGGGATGGAGATGGATTAACATTGTGCATCTTCTTGTCCTGCTGTAGACATCTCATGGCAACAAATCATTTACTGTTGCTGGATGATCAGAGTTCTGATGTTGAAGACAAGACATATCCTCCGTCAGCATGGTAAAATGCATCTTGGCATTTAAGTCTTGCCTGCCTGGAGCGCTGGATAAGCCGATCTCATTGAAGCAGAAGCTAAATTCTTTACTCTCTGTTGTATCACTTCTCACAGATCCATACAACAGTTTTCATGGGAAGACCAGTTTTCTCTTTATCAATTTTAAATTGGGGGAACATGAATTCTTCATGTTGTATATTTCTTTGGGTAATCTAAAGTTTACTTTTGCGGTGTCTGGGAAGTGGTAAGCTCGTGGAGATGCGTGTTAGCGAATGGAAAGACAAGGTGGTCAATCGGTATTCCTTTTTTCTTTTCTTCTTTTTTGGAGCCAAACAGGAAGCTGCGTTATTATCTTATACAGACAAGGGGTATGGATCAAAGCAAGTTTTATTTTAGGGCAGGGGTGGTAGAGTGCAGTAACGTTCCTAATTAGCGATGTGACAGCAATCAGCACAGCTATCATCCTTGCCAACGGTGCAAGCCTGTGAGATAAATCTGTAAAGGAAAATAATCATCTCTTGTTGTGTAGCAGATTGGCTTTGCAATGGTGGATTCTTATATTCTCGTTGTCTAACCTACGGTTGTGTTACTGGCAGTAAAAAGAAAGACAACCTGGAAGATGCCATCTCTATGCCTCATTTGATGGAATGAAGAAATAAGAGATCAATTCAAATTAATGATATAGAAAACATTAAAAACCTCTATCATTCACTCGAATTTCCATTGTAAGGAGAGAATGTCATGTGTATTGATAGCAAGAAAAGCGTAATAGACAACTATGGATGACTTGGATTAAGTCATATACAAAATTCATACATATTTTTGGACTCCAAGTCGGTATTTATGAATGAAATCTTGACTCATAAAAGAAATGATTTTGATTAAACAGTGAGGGTCATATACCCAAGTTACATTTACTGCTGCTTTTGACTGGTATGCTTGCTAACAAAACCTTCTGCTCTCTCCCAATAATTATATGCTTCTCCAGCAGTATATTACATACACGCCTGCCTTTGCTCTATTAAGGTTCCACCAGTTCACATGTCCTTATAGATCTCCCACGCGCAAACCAACCGATGGCATCCAAGTATTGGCAATCTCATGCCTAAACAGCCAGCAATGCTGACAAAGCAGCTCCAAGCAGTCTCATCTGAACCATCCAGGCTGAAATTTATGGAGCTAACACATTGAACGCGAGGGATATTAACTCATTAGATAATAGGAAACCATCAGGGTCACTAAGCCTGATATATGCCAATACCTCATTAACCTTGTCCCCTTCAGATAACAAAGATCTGAATTCTTCTGCGTCGATTTTCCTCCTCTGCTCATCCAAACACACAACATGCCCACTCTCAATGTAATGCTTATAGACCCCGCAAAGGGAGAGAACAGTCGAGCTTCCAAAAGCTTTACCAAATGACTTCAAATCCAACCCTCTAGCAGTTCTCAGAGACAGCATAACAACATCCGTCGCTATGTCTTGATCGTTCACTTTACTGTCTTGGCAACAATTCACTAGTCCATTCTCCAAATTTTGCACATAACCCATGTAATCTTTCAGCTTCCTTGGCCTTGAAAACCTTACTCCATTAAGATAACTGGCTGACCCCAGTCCAAAAGCAAAAAAGGATTTGTTTATCCAGTATGTATAATTGTGCTTGCATTGATAACCACTTTTGCAGTAGCTACTTATCTCATAGTGCTCATAACCAGCATTTCTTAGCATTTCAGAGGCCATTTTGTAAAACTTAGCAGACTGATTTTCAGAAGGCAGAGGGAATTCTCCAGCTGTATACCTGTGGGCACAACAATTTGAGTTCAAAAGTTGAACGTGTAAGTGACTCACAGTGAGTTGAACAATGCCAGAAATTTCAGATTTACTGCTGAAATACATCTTGCAGTACAAGTTAGAGAAGAAGTAGCAATAAAAAACAAATAATATTGGCTTTTATACAGTTAGCAGATAAGAGACATCAAACATTCAATCAACTATACCTTTAATCCCAAATCAATCTGAAAAATAGCTGAAAAAAGATACTGGAAAAAGATGTTGGTAAAGAAAATCCCAACTTTGCAAGAGAAGGTTGTATTACTTACAAAGATCCAAACTTTGTATCTTGTTCAACTTGTAAATCGTAAACTGACACATGTGTAGGCTTTGCTTGAATGGTGAGGCTCAAGCTTTCTTCCCACATATGTGGCTTCTGATGAGGGAGTGAAGATATAAGGTCCACACTCCAATTCTCAACACCACATGATCCAACAATGTCAATAGCCTCATGAATTTCCTGTACGCCATGAGCTCTCCCACAACTCTTAAGCAATTCCTCCTGGAATGCCTGAACTCCTAGAGACACTCTATTAACACCCAACTTCATTAAATCTTTCAATTTTTCTTCATCAAATGTACCAGGGTCCATTTCTATTGAAATTTCAGCATCAGAACATATACCAAAGTTAGAGTCCAGTGTTTCCAGGACTAAAGATACCAATCTTGGTGGCACAAGTGAAGGTGTCCCTCCACCAAAAAAGACAGTTTCAAGAGGTGACTTGTGGTTGGAAGGTGTTGGGGTGGCTTTAATTTCTCTGCAGAGAAAATCAATGTAGTTAAGAATTCGCGGGTCGTCATCAGCTTGAGGTGAAGCTGAGCCGAGAGCGACGATAGGGAAGTCACAGTAGTGGCAGCGTTTTCGGCAGAATGGGAGGTGAACGTAAGCTGACGTTGGGTTATGTTGTTGCAGGAATGTATTGTCTATTGCAGCATTTTGTCGAACAGTTTGTGGGGGTTTTGATATTGCAGTGATAATTGTGCTAGAATAGTTGCGAGGTTTGGCCTTAGACGGAAAGGCCGTGAATATAGGTGTGAACGTTGATCTCAGCATGTTTGGGAAGGCAAACATAAAGCCTCCAGCAAAATATGCATTAATCATTTATTAGTAGGAAAAAAAAGGAATAAAAACAAAAGAAACACAAGCTGATAACTAATTATGTGTAGCCAACAGAAATAGTATTAAGTAAGCAAAAAAATAAATAAAAATATGTGCGTTATTTTCTTTTCTTATTTTAAATAGATGGGTTGCGCCTCTACACGAAGAAGAGAATAACAGTGTGGTGAGGAATATTATTTTATTTCAAAAAAAGAAGGTGTTTTTTCCCTCTCAAAAGTTATGCTTTAATATAAAAATTGCAAAAAGGAAACATGACTAAAAACTTTAGAAAATTGTTTACCCTCAAAATCGGATAACAATTGAATTTATAAGTGATTTTAAGGATATATGATCTAACTTGATACAAAACGATAAACCATATTGCAATTGAAATAAGCAATGGAAAAGTAAATGTAAACCACACAAGTTAAACAGTCTTAGCCTTGGAAGTTTAGCCACCCCTGAGCCAAAAGTGCTTTGATAGATATCAGAACAGGACAACAAGAGAATAATAAGAACTTAAAGAGAATAATAATATATTGCTTTCGGATGCGTGTTACAATGTCTCCAATGAATAATCAGACCCCCTATATATAGTAGAGGAGTCCTACTTTAGGTACAATTCTATAAAAGGTAAAAGATCTCTTGATTCGCTGATTGCCGGTTCCTTATTGATTCGTGCCGATATTTCCGCCGTAATATCCGACCGGTCACAGATATTTCGGTCTTCAGTTAGTAATCTCATCAATGTTTCTCCGAGCTTGTTCGAGGCTAAGGCAGGCTTGACCGGACTCAATGTTCCACGAAGGCAGGCTTTTCGACCTCGGGTTCTAGCTCGGTAGGACTCGAGGTCGATCTTCGGTCCTTGGTCGCCACGTTCTAAGCCTAATCTACCAAGTTGTAGTCAAGCTCAACTTCAACCGTATACAGATAGTCCCCTCGTTTTTCGGAGAGTAGACGATGAGAAACAACATAAACTTTCGATCCTGACTTCGATATTTTGTGACGGAAACTACAAAACAGTCGAAACGTTTCGTCAGTCAAGTCTTAATGGCATTAAATGCCTGTCAGTTGTCAGTCGTCCACTTCCAGATGTGAACAGTCGCTGAGAAACTATAAATACCCCCTCATTAATTCATTCAAACTTTACTTTTAAACCTTCTGCCTTCGTATCTTAGAAATTTCAACACTTCCAAGCATTAATTTTCTGGTTACTCTGAAATCCTTTTATAAGAACTTCTGTTCTTTATCCCAAATCATCAAGCATACTCTTCTAACTTCCTCTTTTTCCTTCATTTTCCAAAGAAATAGCGAAGACTTCAAAATATGTTCCCCAAAAAGAAACTCCCTCTACCTCGAGGCCGGCTTCGAGGAAACCGTCTCGCGCACTGCTGTCAAGGAACCAGCACCGGAGCCTCCTCTGAAAATGTTTATTCCCGGGGGGTGGCCGGTCAATGCCGATTTCAAGGTTGAAAAACCTTCTTCCGTAACAGGCCGATGTGAGGCGGTCTCGAGGTACATCTGCTCCATCAATGAGGATGTTCTCTCTGAAGTCAAAAGGGATTGCAACTGGGCTGACAAACATGTGGTGGTTCCTGAACCTGACGAAGCCATCACCACCCACGTCGACGGACTTTTAAGTGTTTACACTTATCCCTTCACGTTGGGTCTCTTGGACCTGGTCATCATCGATTTCTGCAAGAAATATGAGGTAACCCTCGGTCAGATTCACCCTTCTTTCTGAAGGATCGTAATCCTCCTCCGTTTCTTTGTGAGCAAGATCGATGGGTGCCCTTTCATGATTGACCACCTTATGCGTTTATACAGTCCCCGATTCTATCGGGGAGGACTGATCAAGCTCGCTCGTTGGGCTAGTAAAGCCGCTTTCTCGAGTATCGATAAAGATAGGGATCGAGGTTGGCTAGGCCTTTTCGTCCGAGTGAGGACCTCAGACTTGATCCCCGCCGAGCACATGTTGTTCCTTGAGAAGTGGAACATGAAACATAAGTATATAATTTTGCTTCCAAGATTTTATTTATCGTCCTTTTCCTTCCCTCTTATCGGTGTTATGTGATGGTGCAGCTATTCCTCGGGTCCCCAACACAGTTCCTCGACTTAAGGAATTGGTCGATCGTATCACAAAGGCCTTATTCCGAGCGCTTGTGGCGCGAGCTTTCAAAGGGTCGATGGGAGGCCCGTTCGCACGATGAGATCTTTTTCATGAGTACTTTTTGGTTTCCCTTTTGCACTACTAAGTCCTTACTTGTTTTATTTCTTTTTGTAGGTTTACCCAAGGATGTCCAAATGAGACCTCCATCTGGTGGTGACGATCTCCCCACTGAGTCCCCTGCTCCAAAATAGGGTGAAGAGAAGAAAAGAAAAAGGGCCCCGATTTCTCCGAGCTTGGAGAAGAAAAAGCCAAAGAGAAGGCTGGTGCTAAGTCCAAGGAAAGCATCAACTCTCGAGCACCACCTTCGGGTTCTCTCTATCAGCTAAGGGATGAATCCGAAGAAGAACAAGAGGAAGAAGCCTTCAATCTGGTGGCCGGAGTGTCGACACAACTCGAAGGGCAAGGGGCCTCCGAACTAGAGGGAGATGATGCCGATCTTCATCGAGCTAGGGAGATCGAGGAGGAGACCAAGACCGAAGCTTCTCGGGACGTGGGCAGTGCGTCGAAGGAAGTTCTTGGTGCGATAGAGATCACCGAGTCACCTTCGTTCACTGAGTCTACGTACAATGAGGCTCAGACGGTGAAAGAACGTCCTAATGAGAGAGTCTTCGGAGCGGATGATCCCTTTCGCAGCTTCTTTGATGGAGTGGACTCTACAGCCACAGAGGGTGTCACCGGATTGGTTGATTTAGAGATACCGAGGAAGAGCCCATCTTCGGGAGCATGCGGATATTCCTCGAGTCCCAAACTGGTCAATCGATTCCTTGCCCCGAGTGTGGATCCTGGCCGGAAGAGATTCAACATTTTCTCCCTTCCGGAGGATCCGAGTCCTCTCCACCCTGTAGGGATGGCTAGTTATATTCAGTGTCTGATGATCAAGGATGATCAGGCCAAGATGAATGAGGTGGATGCACCATGTCTGTTCAACGAAGCGCAACAGATATTAAATCGGGTAACTTTAGATATTCCCCAATGGTTCTCATTTTGTACTTAGGCTATTTTGCAGATAACTCTAACATTTTCTCCTTGTGTTTGTAGGCCTCGGTGATTCACCACGAGACTTTTCTCCGATTCCGGGATGAGCTAAAACAACTTGAGGCCGAGGTTTGAGGGCTCACTGAGGAGAGAGATTCCTACAAATTTCTTAGTGAGCAGCGTGAGGGGGAGGCTAAGAGCCTTCGAGCTGAGCTTGAGGTGGCTTGGAAGGAACATGTTGATTTGGTCGAGCAGGTAAAAATATTTAAGGTTAGTGATGACGAGCTAGGCTCGGTGACTAATCATCGGAATCCGAAGGTCCAACAGAAAGTCGACCAGGTCGCTCAACTTCGGGATGAGATGGATGTTGTCAAGGCCGAGGCCGACAAATAGAGGAGCAGGATGGATCGTCTGACCTCGGAAAAAAAGGCTGCTCGGGCGCAACTGACTTCGGCTGAGGTCCAGCTTCGATTAGCAAAGGAAAAGGCCGAGGTGCAGGCCAAAAAGGTTGAAGAGCTTCAGTCTCGGCTAAGTTTGGCTGCCTCTGATCGAAAAATTATGGCTAAGGAACTTGAAACGGCCAAGTCAGCGGCCGCGGCGGTTAAAGCCGACGCAGACGAGATGGTGGCCCAATATAAGGCCGATACCGAGGCAGCCCAGGATCGTTTGAAGGACATTGTTGATTATGAGAAGCGGCACTCGTGAAGAGAGGCCCTCAAGGAGATTCATTCCCAGGGTTTCTATCTATCAGCCGAGATCAAAATCGCTAACAGGCTCAAGGCTGAGGCCAAGAAGTTGGCCTACCCCGAAGAAGAAGAAGAAGAAGAAGAAGACTCTGAGGGTCCGATGGACATGGGAGTGGAGAAGACCAGGTTGTTTAAACGCCTTAGCAGATATTTTTGCTTTTTTGCTTTTTGTACTTGTCTATTTTTGTTAAGGCCATTTGGCCTTTGTAAAGATTGTATATAATATATCAGGCTTGTTTTCCCCTTCCGAAATTTATATATTCTGTTTTCCTTTGCTTTATTCTTTATGTTTGCAATGGTCGAAATGCCTTAGCGTAAAATAGTTAGGTCATGTCCGGAGGTTCGAACAGGCCTTACCTTCGACATTATTTTGTTTAAGGCATCGTGGGGGTTCGACATGATCGAAAACTTTTTTCCCTGAAGTACTTATGACTTTAAGATTGTAGTTTGCGAGGGTAGCCTTTAAAACTAGTTATGAAATTTTTGAAGGCCTTGTTCTCGATTTAGTATGGACGTAGCCTTTTTAGTTCGGCTGTTGCCCAATTGGCTTGTTACCCCGAGTTATTCGGGCTTGCCCAAGATAAAAGTCCCTGAATGGGAATGGTCGCAACCTTTAAGGTTCAGGCGTCGCCTAATAGGTCTTGCTCCCTCGGGCTTTGATAGTCCGAGCCGTCCGAGTTTGTCTTTGAATGGCAGTCCCCGATTGGGGTGATTGTTTGAACCCGGATTAGGCGGCCCTTGGGCTCGATACCTTTAGGGGATCGTATGTAGGAAATACCTTTAAGAAAAAAGAGAAAAGTTTTAAGGGACAAGATATTTATCCGCAAGGAAGAGACTTTATTCTTGTGCGTAATAGTTACACATATGTACAAGCTTTGTGCCAGGGCTCGAGCAGTCTATGCGGGCACGGTTCATTTGACTGTTTGACCCTTACAATAAATCCTATCGATCGAGCCGAGACCATTGAATCATAAAGTTTCCTTCCTTGCTAAAGTTGTTATCTGATGGTGATTGGCCCCGAATACTGTTGCCGGTCTTCGATAACGGTTCGTAACCGGCCTTCAATTCTAAGTTAGTACGATTTACTTATTGCCTCGTTAAAAACCTTACCAGAAAACCAATTTGGGACAAAACCGATTTAAGGGAAAAAGAGTGCAACGCGTGCTTTCAGGCCTAAAGTTTGTATCGTTCTTTGATGATTCCCAGCAAGTGTTAGTTCGGAATGTAAATAAATAAAAGGAAATGAATGGGGCCGTATCTTATCAATAGTATCGCTTCAAGTGAGATATGTTCCAGTTTTCGGTAGTTGCTCACCGTTCATCGTTCCGAGGCCCTTCGATTGTAATATCTCTCGATCCACTACTTTTGGGCGGCCAACCGGACAAGGGCTGCTTCGCGCCTTTCATCCAATAAATCTAGGCTCGTGTTCGTACCCTCGCCGTTCGATTCCTCTGTTGCATATCAGAACCTGAGACTTGGCTCTCTGACTTTGCCCAGTATTAGAGCTTCGGTGCCGTAGTCTAGTGAGAACGGGGTGGCCCCGGTACTGGACTTTCGAGGTCGTTCAGTATGCCCATAAAACTTCGGGCAGGATTTTCTTCCATCTTCCTTTGGCGTTGGTTAACCTCTTTCTGAGGTTTTAGAGTATGGTTTTGTTGGTCAATTCTGCTTGCCCGTTCCCACTAGGGTGGTAGGGTGTTGATAGGATCCTTTTGATCTTATGATCTTCGAAAAACTTGATTATCCTTGCTGCCGATGAATTATTTTCCATTGTCGCACACGATCTCGCCCGGCATTCTAAATCGGCATATGATATGATCCCAAATAAAGTCGATGACTTCTTTCTCCCTGACCTTTGCGTATGCCTGGGCTTCCGCCCACTTAGAAAAATAGTCAGTCATAAACAATATAAATTGAGCCTTATGGGGTGCCCATGGAAGGGGGCCAACAATATCCATTCCCCACTTTATGAACGGCCATGGTAACAAAACCGAATGTAGCAGCTCCCTGGGCTGATGAATCATCGGAGCATGTCTTTGACATTTATCACATTTTCGTACGAACTCCTTCGCGTCCTTTTCCATATCGATCCAGTAATAACTGGTTCTGATTATTTTTTGAACTAATGATTCGAGGCCTAAATGATTTCCACCGGCACCTTCGTGGATTTCCCTCAAAACGTACTCAGTATCCTCAGCTCTAGACATATTGCAAGTGGTCCGTCGAATGCTCTTCTAAACAGGGTCCCGTTTTCGAACAGGCTGAACCGGACTACCTTTGTACGCATCGCCCTTGATTCTTTTGGATCCAAGGGTAGTTTCCTAGTCTTTAGATATTCTACATATTTATTTCTTCAGTCCCAAGTTAAGCTCGTTGAGTTGATATCGGCATGGCCTTCTTCCACCATCGATCTCATAAGTTGTACGACTGCCCCTGAATTGAACTCGTCGTCTTCGACTGATGATCCTAAGTTAGTGAGGGCATTGGCCTCACAATTTTGATCCCGAGGTACGTGTTGCAAAGTCCATTCTCTGAACTGATGTAATGTTACCTGCAACTTATCCAGGTACCTTTGCATTCGTTCTTCTCTGACCTCGAACGTCCCATTAACTTGGTTCACCACAAGGAGAGAATGGCACTTGGCTTCGATCACCTCTGCTCCCAAGATTTTGACCAGTTCGAGACCTGCAATCATGGCCTCATATTCGGCTTCGTTGTTAGTCTTTTCACATTCCTAATAGATGCCTAACTACATTCCCTGTCGGTGACTTCAATACGATGCCAAGTCCGGACCCTTTTGCGTTAGAGGCGCCATTCGTAAAGAGGTTCTAGATCCCACAGGAGGTCCTTGAGTTGATTAATAACTCTTTTTCGACCTCGGGGATGAGAGCCGGCGTAAAGTCGGCCACAAAGTCTACCAAACTTTAAGATTTAATGGCGGTCCGGGGTCGATATTCAATATCGTACCCACTGATTTCGACAGCCCACTTGGCCAACCGGCCCGAGAGCTTGGGCTTATGCATAACATTCCTCAATGACTAAGTAGTCACGACACATATAGGGTGACACTGGAAGTATGATTTTAGCTTTCTAGAGGCGCTTAGCAAAGCGAGCACCAGCTTTTCTAGGTGAGGGTACCTAGTTTCGGCCTCACCTAGGGTCCTACTAACATAGTAAATTGGAAATTGCATACCTTGCCCTTCCCGGACCAGGACTCCACTTACCGCTATCTCCGATATTGCCAAGTACAAGTATAGTTGTTCGTCTGTCTTCGGCGTGTGAAGCAGCGGTGGGCTCGATAGATACCGCTTAAGTTCCTCCAAGGCCCGTTGGCATACCGGGGTCCATGAGAAGTTATTCTTCTTCTTCAATAATGTGAAGAACCGGTGGCTTTTGTCAGAGGACCTTGAGATGAATCGCCCCAGGGCGGCTATGCGCCCGGTTAATCTTTGCACGGCCTTCACGTTGTCCACAACCGTGATATCTTGGATGGCTTTGATTTTGTCGGGGTTGATCTCGATTCCCCGGTTGGATACCATGAATTCGAGGAATTTACCCGACCCAACTCTGAACGCACATTTCTCCGGGTTCAGCTTCATATTGTATTTCTTCAATATGCTAAAGGTTTCCTGCAAATGTTTTAAATGGTTCTCTGCTCGCTGGGACTTAACCAACATATCATCAATGTAAACCTCCATTGATTTTCCTATTTGTTGCTCGAACATCCGGTTTACTAGGCGTTGGTAAGTGGCACCGGCGTTTTTTAACTCGAATGGCATGACGTTATAGCAGTTTGTGCCGTATTTAGTGATGAAAGAGTTTTTTTCCTAATCACCCGGGTTTATCCGTATTTGGTTGTACTCGGAGTAGGCATCAAGAAAACTGAGGATCTCGTCACCGTCCATGATGTCAATCATGCGATCGATGTTGGACAAAGGAAAATAGTCCTTGGGATATGCCTTATTTTAGTATACACACATTCTTAATTTGTTCCCTTTTTTTGGGACTACTACTACGTTTGCTAACCAATCCGGGTGTTTAACCTCCCGAATGGACCCTATTTTAAGGAGTTTAGATACCTCGTCCTTGATGAAAGCATGTTTGACCTCGGATTGGGGTCTCCTCTTTTGCTTGACCGGATGGAACTTGGGGTCCAGGCTAAGTTTGTGAGTGGTTATCTCCGACAGGATCCCTGTCATATCAAGGTGGGACCAAGCGAAACAATCTTCATTAGCTATAAGAAATTGAATGAGTTTTTTCCTGAGCTGGGGGCTTAACCCCGTGCCCAGGTGTACTTTTCGATCGGGTAGGTGTCCACTCAACACGACTTGTTCTAGTTCTTCGACTGTTGATTTTGTAGCGTCGGAGTCATCGGGGGCTATGAAAGATCTGGGGACCCCGTAGTCATCGTCCTCGTCTACCCCTCGTTCTTCTGATTCTGTCGAGGCTAGTATCAGTGATTGCTATTTGACCATCTGGTTTGGATCCTCCGATGTTGAGATTGTGGATGTTAGGATCACTTCATCGATCGCGAACATTTCCTTGGCGGCCGGTTGTTCCCCATAAACTGGTTTAATTCCACTGGGAGTTGGGAATTTCAGCACCTGGTGCAGCGTCGAGGTTATTGCTCTCATGTTGTGGATCCATGGCCTCCCGAACAAAGCGTTCTATCTCATGTCTCCTTCGATCACATAAAACTTAGTTTCCTGGAATGTCCCGGCGGTGTTCACCGGTAATGTTATCTCACCCTTAGTGGTTTTACATACCATGTTGAATTCGTTTAGAACTCGGACTGCAAGCACGGTTTGATCTTGCAAACCGAGCTGCTCCACGACCCTCGATCGGATGATGTTGGCCGAGCTACCTGGATCGACTAACACACGCTTAACTCAAATTTTATTTATGAGTATAGATATTACTAGTGCATCATTTTGGGACTGCACGATCCCTTCAGCGTCCTCGTCGTTGAAAGATAGGGTTCCTTCCAGTACGTAGTCTCGAGTTCGTTTCTCCCTTGTGATGGACACTTTGGTGCGGTTCAACATCAGCCCTTAAGGGATATCGACCCCACCGATAATCATGTTGATGACGTGTTGAGGTTCTTCTTGTTCTGTCTGTTTGTTGGAATCCCTATTCCTGAAATGATTCTTGGCTTGGTCGCTTAGGAATTTTCGAAGATGCCCATTTTTGAATAGTGGGGCTACTTCCTCTCTCAATTGTCGGCAGTCCTCCGTTCTGTGGCCATGGGTGCCGTGATATTTACACATCTGGTTAGGATCCTTTGGGTTGGGTCGGACTGTAGAGGTCGAGGCCATTTGGTATCTTTGATGCGTCTGATAGCTGATACAGTGCTTCTTTAGGCCCGATGGGCCTGTCGAAGCTATTTTGACTCATGAGTCCCCGGTTGCTCTAACCTCGGTCACTTCTCCTTTCGTTTCTCATAGAGCTCCGCCCGGACCCACTGCTTCTTCGATCTCCATTATACGATAGATACCCATCCCTATTTGGTCTCGGTTCACGATCGATATCTCTCTTGACGTTGTCGATGGTTCTGACGGGATAAACAAACACCAATGGGGCCCCGAGTTGATCATCTTCCACCCTGATTTTCGATTGATACCGGTTATGCACGTCGGCCTAAGTAATGCCCGAATATTCTATCAGGTTTTGTTTCAACTTCTGTGAAGCCACCGAGCTTCGAACATTGAGCCCTTAGGTGAAAGCCTGAACAATCCAATCATCAGCGACCGGTGGCAGGTCCATTCGTTCCATTTGAAATCGGGGCACGAACTCTATAAGCATCTCGTTATCCTTCTGTTTTACTTTGAAAAGGTCCGATTTTCTGGTCTCGACCTTGATGGCCCCGGCGTGTGCTTTCACGAAAGAATCCGCAAGCATAACAAATGAATCAATAGAATTAGGAGGTAAGTTGTGATACCATATCATAACCCCTTTTGTTAGTGTCTCTCCGAACTTCTTCAACAGGACAAACTCGATCTCATCATCCTCCAAGTCGTTTCCTTTGATGGCACATGTGTAAGAGGTTACATGCTCATTTGGGTCAGTCGTTCTGTTATACTTAGCAAGCTCGGGCATGCGAAACTTTTTAGTGATTGGCTTCGGAGCCGCGCTCGAAGGAAAAGGATTTTGTGCGAACTTCTTGGAATCCGGACCTTTCAATACTGGCGGTTCTCCTTGGATTTGGTCTACCCTGGAATTGTAGGTTTTCACCTTTTTGTCATTAGCTTCTATTTTCTTCTCCCCTGATTCTATCCGTTTTGTCAGCTCTTCAAGCATCTTTATGATCCCGGAGTTAGCCCTCGATTCATATTCATTTGACCTTTCTGTGACCGGTTCATCCCTGCGGGTGACTTCTTGGGGTGGATCAGGTTCAACCCTGCTCGGTGCATGACTTTGGTTCTGTAACTAAGCTATCGCTGCCTGTTGAGCCTGCAGTATTTCGAAGATCACCCGTAAACTGATCCCGTCTCCCCAAATATTTTGTGTGTTTCGAGTTGCCGATCGGGTTCCACCATGGACGCTATTCTCGGGGTCGGTAGACAAATTTGCGTCGATAGCCACATGTGAATTAGCATTAATCGGGCCCGCGACCGGGATTCCGCTAGGGTCAACGGGCGGCACCTCGTTACCGGGCGCTATGTTGTTATTTTTACCTTGATGGCCGGACTCGTTGTCCACGTGTAGGGGTGCTGCTAATTGAGAGTTTGACATTTTATGTTTTAACCTGAAATTAAAGACACTTCAAAGAACAAGTGTAAAGTAGTGTGTGTTATGGAGATTTGTATCAAATAACCACTATTATCTTTAGCCCACTGTGGGCGCCAAACTATTTACCCTCAAAATCGGATAGCAATTGAGTTTTTAAGTGGTTTTAAGGATACGTGATCTAACTTGATACAAAACGATAAATAAGATTGCAATTGAAATAAGTAATGGAAAAGTAAATACAAACCACACAAGTTGAAAAGTCTTAGCCTTGGAAGGTTAGCCACCCTCGAGCCAAAAGTGCTTTGATTGATATAGGAACATGACACAAGAGAATAATAATATATTGCTTTGGGATGCATGTTACAATGTCTCCAATGAATAATCAGACCCCCCTTTATATAGTAGAGGAGTCCTACTGTAGGTACAATTCTATAAAAGGTAAAAGATCTTTTGATTCGCTGATTGACGGTTCCTTATTTATTCATGCCGAGATTCCCGCCATAATACCCGACCGATCATGGATAATTCGGTCTTCTGTTAGTTATCTCATCAATGTTTCTCCGAGCTCGTTCGAGGCTAAGGTCGACACCGGACTCGATGTTCCTCGAAGGCAGGCTTTCCGACCTCGGGTTCTAGCTCGGTGGGACTCGAAGCCGATCTTCAGTCCTTGGTTGCCACGTTCTTAGCCTAATCTACCAAGTTATAGTCGAGCTCGACTTCGACCGTATATAAAGAAAAAAAAAAGAATAAGCATAAAATGTTGTTTCTTTCTTTTTGTTTTAAGTAACAATCTTATTTTCTTTGTGCATACTGATAAATATGACTTCCGTACACGTCAAACTAATAATCACGTGACATATATTTTTTACTGGTAATTTTATCACTTTACTATAGAAAATTAGCATTATATTTCCATCAATATTTTGTTTAAATATTACAGTAATTTCTTTATTCGGCTTTGGATTAGTAGGTACTATTTTGGCGCGAATAAGCATAATTATAAGCGTTCCCGCTACAATTTTGCTAATCTCAATTTTTGGCGGCTAAATTCCCTTACTCTTCGCTTCTACTGCAACGTTCCAATTTCCAGTCGCCGCCATGAATTCCAGAGAAGTAGCACTGGTTTCGGCTGCCACAGTACTTGGTGCCTTTGCTTCTGCTATAACCATTCGCCTTTTCTTCACTCCCAAAAGGCGTTCAGTTACTGATTCAGACGGTTTCCACCAGAGGAAGTCATCTTCTCAGAACCCATTTGATCCTTCAAAACGCCAAGGGTTTGTCCATTTTAACTTTTATCGTATTTAAAGTTCGAAATTTATGTAATTTACTTTTATTTTCAGAAAAAAGTAAAGAAAAATGGTTCTGTGAGTTTAGGTATTTGTCATGGGATGATTATTTTATGGCGATTGCATTTCTATCTGCTGAACGGTCCAAGGATCCCAACAGGCAGGTACTAGTCTAATTGTGAACCGATTATTTAGCTATTCTTTTTTATGAATTCTAAGTCTTTTTGGAAGGGATAAGTAGCATTATACGCCAAATGTTTGTTGAAAGTTGTGTCCTTGATGCTAAGTTGTGAGTCTAGAGTATTTATAGAAAATATTTCCGATCCTCATAATTAATAGGAAGAACTCAACTATATTCTCAAACATAATTGAAAATGCCAAGCAGTCTTCAAATGCTGCATAAATTGAAGTTTTCTTATCTGGAACAAAGGCTACTAAAATTTGTATGTCCTACTGAATTTATCCCGTCTTCTAGACGGAACCAAAGTAGTGATTAGTAGTTCTTGCCCTTTTATCCTCAAACTAAAAGAGTTATCTAATCATGAGTGATGTCCGTGTTCCTTCCAACTGAATGAAGCTATTTATAGACAGTATCAAGTTAAACTGTACTTGTTGGAATAACTCTTGTTCATGGTGCTCAAGTTAAATGCTCTGAGCTCTTTTGTATGTTTTCTTTCCCACATTTTACTCCTCTAGTGCTACTTCAAGGTTGACTTTCTCAACTCAGGTTTCACAAGCTCTGTTGAAACTAAACACTTTCTGGTTGTTTGGCAGGTTGGAGCATGTTTGGTGAGTCAAAATGGTGTAATACTAGGTAGGCTGTATTTGAAGGAATCACTTCTTTGTCTGTTGGCAGCTGAAAACGTTTCGTATCATTTAAGTTTTATTTTTGCAATTTATTTTGCAAATTATATTTGATTAGGGAGAATTACATAATACTCCTATCAATTGATTATCTTTTGGAGTAGCTGAAAGCTAGATTAACTAGCTCATTTGGTTATGTGGATCAAGGGCACATATTCAGTCACTTTGGACTTTGAGATTTTGCTATATTAACTTAAATATACTATAATATTCATTTCTGATCTCATAACCCTGATGATAGCATGGCCGTTCTGCTTATTGCATTCTAGGATTTTCTTATTTAATATGAACAGAAAAAGATGAAAATGGAAAGGTGAATACTTCAGGAGTAGGGAGGTGAAAGTTACATTCACTAAACATAAGTGCGTTCTTAGAAATGGTGAACATTTGCAAGACACGAGTCTTTCGAAGTTGCTTTACTCTTCCTGCAGAGTAAATATTATTTACTATATGTTTTATCTCAACTTCATCACTTGAATTAGAATACATATGGCCACATTATAACGCTGGGGAGTATATTGGTGAATTATATAAGACCCACATAGGATTTTTGATATTGGAAGTTCATCTTTATTCTCTGGTTTGTTATCTTTCTCCATATGGCTTGTGTTTCCATCCTACTTGAATGTTTGATTAGGCTAATTGCATCACTTCTAGAATATGCACATTCAAGCAACATATTTACTGCCAATAGGTTATTAGATTCCATCTAATTTATGCTCTGCTTTTAGCCAGGCATTGGATACAATGGGTTCCCACGTGGCTGTTCAGATGACAAGCTTCCCTGGGCAAAGGTTGGTACTGTTTGCTGAGAAATGTTCTTTGTTATCGTCAGCGTTATTCTAACTCATTCGCTACCATTTCAGAAATCTAAAAATGGAAATCCATTGGAGACAAAGTATCCGTAAGTTATATTCTTCTCCAAAACATTTATATATGCAATTTTGTCTGTAGGCTACATAACGTCCTTTTTAAATGTGTAATTACCAATAACTATCTTAATTCAAGAAACAAGTTTTTCTCAATCTACATTTGATGACTCTACCTCATTCAAGCTTTCCGATTCTCGCAGTTATGTTTGTCATGCTGAAGTTAATGCCATCTTGAATACAAATCACGCATCTGCTGCTGGACAGGTTAGCTTGAGTCGTGACCTGTGAACTATCCATCTACTGTCCTGACACCACTACAGCCAGTTCCCCCCCCCCCCCCC